>PPHT02000019.1:0-98661 GCA_003705115.2 Ogataea henricii
TTTTTGTGGGTTATTCTGGTTCCCACAAAGCCTATCGTGTCTACTATCCTGAGACCGATAGTATTCATATTGCTAGACACGTCCGTTTCGACGAGAGTGTCTTTCCATTTGCTGGACCTTTGCCTCAGGCCACACGTGAATCCCTGTCCATTCCAGAGTCTGGTGTCTTTTCTTCGGTCCCAGCTCGCGGTATTCCCGCTATTGAGGCCATCTCATCCTCTCCTCCTAGGTCTCCTTCTGTTGCTGCTGCGTCGGATGTCGAGCTTGAAGAAATTGTGTCTGAGTCTGAATCTTCTCGGGCTCAACCCACAGCTTCTCACTCTGACTCCAAGTCGCCTGAGATTGTCGTTCAATCTCCTATTTCTGCTCCTGCTTCTAGCCCACTCGATGGATGTTCAATCAAGAAGCACCCAACTTCAACAATTTTTTGAAACTCCTCTACAGTTTTTCCTTCCAGGATCCATTGAATCTTTCGATACCTCAGAAACATTCTGGAGACTCATATTCTTCCAACAGAGACGAAGGAGGGGCCAATATGCACGGCGAAACTCAGACCACGAAAACAGCCATCAATTTGCTGGCCCACTCGATGAAGTTCATCTTGTCGCACAATCCTCGGCCAGGACTACCAAAGAAACCAAATCCCCAAACCTAATGGCATCGTCGCAATAAAGGTGGATTCTCGTCAAATATAAACTGTCAATTCAACCTATTGGGGTAAGTTCATCCTTTCCCGCAGCCTTTTCACCACGGTCGTTTTTCAAAGAAGGTGGCCTGATACTATCGACAACTTGGGAAGCTGGACGTGAGTATCAACAGATGGCTTCATTGGTACGTCTAACGTCCAGGTAGCTTGACATCGCAGTACTCGAAACAATGTTTGAAACTTCCTGAACTTTTGAATAAGAGATTGAATTTCGTATGAAGCAGGGGATCAAGTTGGAGAGAGACGATGCTGAAGCATGAGCGTTGCTGCAAATTACACATAGTTACTCGTAGTTCGGGTTGATCCGATTCTGAACAGACCTTTTCACCTTTATTAGTGGTGTCACCATTGTGTTTAGACAGCAATCGTAGTCTGACATCGTTCTGTCCAAACGACAACACCCTTTAACATCAAATAAGCCCTTATGGCCAAGTTGGTAAGGCGCCACACTAGTAATGTGGAGATCCTCAGTTCAAATCTGAGTGAGGGCATTTTTTTTATTGTTGCATTAGGTCTTATTTTTTTTCGTCTGACAAACAAACAAGCTTCTTGGTTAGATGTTATCATCGGGATTCATCATGATAAAGTTCCGAGAAGGAGTTCAAGCTATATAGTCTTTCTTTGCTGAGGGAGAATGTGTCACCCCGATGAGTTTGCTGTTGACTTGGTCTTGTCTGATCAGCCATAGAGCTCGAAATTACGAGACGTTGATTCCTTTGCAAATCAGGGTGTGGACAGAAGTCCGACACTTGAGTAGACAAGGTGCAATAAGAATGAGAAATGAGCCCACCTCATTACAACTATGCTTCTTGAATTCGGGGTCGTTCGTTCACGTGATCAAAATAGAGCCCTTATGGCCAAGTTGGTAAGGCGCCACACTAGTAATGTGGAGATCCTCAGTTCAAATCTGAGTGAGGGCATTTTTTTTTGCATATTAAAGTTTAGTTGTTCTTGAGGAAGTAAGGCGAGGTCGGTGAGGAACCCTCATGGAACCGGAGAATTGATCTTCTGGGCCCAAAAATGAGAAGGCCTCATCCGCTTGAGTCTTGAATACTGTATGTATTGATAAGACTGAACGGCTGGAAAAGTTTGGCAGCCTCCGACGCTTTTTTGATAGTTGTGCTGAACCACTTGGTGCAACTGACCAAGTAGTATCTGGTTGTTAAGTTCGCTGGCATTCCCTGCACGGCGAGAAATTGATCCAATCCGCAGTGTTGGCTCATTGAAAAGGCATAAAGCAAGGAAAAAAAAGGTAAAAAAATAAAACTCCCAGGCGGGGAATTGAACCCCGATCTCCCGCGTGACAAGCGAGAATTCTAACCATTAAACTACCTCGGAATTTGTTGAAAAAATATAGGTGGGCTTTGATATGATGTTAAATTCTCCTCACCAGCGCTACATTGATCATTAGACACGCTCAAAGCTACTGTCCTTTCTTAGTCTCACTCCGGATGAACAGGATAACTCTGTGGAAAGTATATACTTTCATCATAAAAAAATATGCATGAACCTTATCTTTTTAGTGCATGTTTAGTTTCGAACGATTAATAAATATTAACGTTTCTTTAGTTTGGCGTAAGTGTCACAAGAAGCTTCAAGCGAGGTGGTGACCAATGTACATGCTACATTGATGCTCCTCTAGCAGGGAGAGCTGACAATACTAATATTAGAAGGAAACTCCCGTCTTTCTGCTTCACAGCACCTGTTCCTCTCTAGTCAGGCAGAGCTAGCCTGCTGACAAGCTGCTTTCGAGTGAGAAAAATTTTATCCAAGTGTATGTGAGCTCAGAATCGATATAAAGATAACCACTGCTCAAAAAACTTCAACAAATTCCGAGGTAGTTTAATGGTTAGAATTCTCGCTTGTCACGCGGGAGATCGGGGTTCAATTCCCCGCCTGGGAGTTTTATTTTTGCCTTCAGAACTTGGAGGTTTATATATTTTTTTTTGGTCTGAGCTTCAAGCCGCAGTCGAGAAAGCCATCTACGCGCAACCACATTACAATACTGCTTAGGAAGGCTGTTGCAATACCTGGAATGACCAAACGGTGTTGCTGCCAACCAGAAGGTCTCGTTTGGGGCCGTCGGACACCAGAACCGTAGCAAATACAGCACGCGTGTTAGGGAAAGAAAGCACTGGAAACTGTCAAGCTGCCAAAAAAAAAAAAAAAAAGTTGGCAAAAGGAACGAAAAACAAACAAGCATCAGGCAAAAAAAATAATCACGACAAACGTGTTTGTAAAAGAGGCGTTGGGCAAAACACAGTTATTCTTTGCGTGGAGAGAACTCTCGCTGATTATTGTTGGTCACTGCAACAGTACGGGAGATTCGGGCTAGATGGAAGCGGATCAAGAGGTGTGAACACAGTACACGGCTAGAACAGGATACATCAAGATATTGATTTGATCACAGAACGAGAAAGAATGCGGTGGGAGAAAAAAGCCAGGCGAAGAGATCAACACAAAGATGAAGTCAGCAAGACGTGTGGAACGTTTCACCAGATTGTTTCGGGCGTGTCTAGACTGTTATGGATTGTTTTGAACTTCAAGACGCGCGTCTTGATTGTTGCGTTTCTGACCCTATTTCAACCAATGACTTGTTCCGCGGAGGCAGTGTCCTTCGGCGTGGAGATTCCACCTAGTCAAAAGAACAAGATAGACTTACTGGGGTATGTGACACAGTACCAAAACACACTTAATACGGGAAAGAAGAGCAAGAAGCAACGGAAGGCGATGGCAGAAGAGTTTGAAAAGACCCTTTTCGGCTACATTGCGAGCAACACCTGTTTCAGGTATTTTTTGAAAGAACACATTGATTTGGACAGTCTGGTCGCAAAAGGACAGTATCCCGAGCTCTCCAACATACTAATAGCGTTGAACATTGATCTGCAGAACGAGCCCGATTACAAGATTCAGCAGTTGAACCTCAACATCATAGACAGACACGGCAACACTCTGAGACGAAGAAACGATCTGACCACCCAGCGAGTCCAGATGGCTGTGGACTTCCCTCTGTATGACCACCAGTCTGATTACAAGTCGGAGTATTTGGACATTTGCTTTGAGAATGTCAAGAAAGACCAATCCTGGAGGGCCACGCCACGGCAGATAGATGCGTACATGTCGATTGAGTTCGGAATACCCGAGATAATAAAGAACTACCAGAAACACTCGCAGGGATTGGAACTCATGAAATCCAACGTCATGAAGGTTGAGGACGAGGTGGATGCTCTGATCAATCAGATGAGACAGCTCTTGACGAGCGAGAGCCGATTTCGAGACGTGAACGAAGACACGCTCACCAAGTGCACCATATTCAGTTTCATAATAGTCATCATTCTCGTCATTTCCAGTGTTGGACAGCTGTGGTGGCTCATCCGGTATCTCAAGATCCACAGTATACTTTGAACGCATACGGTTGCGCTCAGGCTGCTGATCCGTCTCACTAGATTCTCATAATTCAAGTCAAACATTAGCTTTTTCGATTTGTAGTTATTTAAAAGTAAAGGTCTTCACTTATGGCGAGCGAGATTAGATGAAGATGCTGTTTGGAGCGGTCGAGTCAATCACGTCGTTGTCGGCGCTCACAACCGAGACTTGTTGTTCTGAAGCAGGTTTTTTCGACACAGAGAGCGGTTTGAGATCTTCTCCTCTGTAACTGAGTTCGAGATCGATGGCCTCTACCCTCTGTTGTTGGTTTTCCATCACTTTTTCATTCTCCTGTATTGATTCCGTGTACAGTGCAATGTCGTCATCGGTCGCTGGGTCCAGACCGTAGTCTTCCAGGGTCTGATCCTGGTATCCGCTGTAATCTTTACTGTTTTCCCGCGCGTGTTTTTCAATGAGCCCTGCAATCAGCTTGTTGGACTCCTCTAGTCTGGAGATCGATACCAGCAACCGTTCCTTGATAGTCTTCAACTCTCCCTCGGTCAGAGACTTGATGGCGAGCGTAAAATCCGAAAGCGAAATTGGTTGTTGTGCGGCTGACATGTTGTGGATTGGAAGACAAACAAAAACGTGCAACAGACAGATCTTGCGGAATGGCTGGTCCTTTTATATCCGGTTAAATTCACCGAACCACCTGTTTTGGTGGGGATGGTCATTGCATGCAGAATAGAAACGCAAAATTCAAGTGACGTAAGAAACAGAAAAAAAGAGCGGCGAGGAAGTCACGTGCGCCCAGTCACGCGCAACCAGCGGCGAGCGAAGCGAGCCTTTAGCCGTTGGCGTCTCGAGGCAAAAGCAGAGTACCTCGTTTGGCTTGTGAACGCTTTGCCGGCTCGCTGGGCAAAGCGAGCGAGTCGTGAATCGCTTGCGAGAGTGTTGTTACCAGAAATAGTGCAAAAAAAAAAACTCGCCAAGCAATGTCTGAGCACTGTGCACTCATGGGCTTTGCTGTATGGGGCGTTGCTCGATTTGCGTTGTAGCAACCGTGCCGACATGACGTTTTTGGGGTTCCACTACAGCCATGCCAATGGGTGCAGTCTCGGGTGGAAAGCTGTCTCTGTGGGCTGTGAGCAAACAATTGCCAAAGTGAGCAGGCAATGGGCTGTTTTGAGAAACAGGGCACTGATTGGGACTGAATGGGACTGATTGAGGTTGATCCGCCCTAGCCGGGCGGGGGCTTGATTGGCAAACGCGCGCCAACAGTTGCGTTCCACCTGCAAGGAGGCTCGCAATGGGCCGAATGAATCCAGACGGGTCAGGTTCCTTCCTTTGGAGAGCTCATGTTCAAGTCGCTAACAGCAGAGACGGCTTCCCGACACCCGTGCACCGGACTATTTTTTTCCAACAAGCATGTCTAAATTTCTTCGCCAAAACTGAGTGATCTGGGAAAGCACTCATGAATGCCCGGCTGCGTAGACAATGAGCAGGTTTTTGAGTCCCCTTCTGAGGACCAGTGCACCGCTGAGGCGGCAGGGCAGTTTGGATCTTGTGGCCCGCGCTGTGAGGCTGTCCAGGTGTTATTCTGTCAGCGATGTCTCGGAGCAGGAGATTGAGAACCTACACCCTTCTCTCTTGAAAAGGGCAGCAATGATCAAGGAGGAGTTGCAGCATGTCGAGGAGAAAATGTCCAAGGGCGGCGACTTCAACATGGAGGACTCAAAAAAGTACACGAAACTGTCGACTGTGAATGGAATATACGAGGAGTATCTAAGCTGTCGGGGAAACTACGAGGAGCTCAAGCAGATGCTGGAGGAAGAAGAAGAAGACATGCTCAAAGAGGAAGCGCAGAGCGAGCTGGAAACCGTGATACCGCAGCTTGTGAAGTCGACTGCAAAACTCAAGGGAAAGCTTCTTCCGTCGCACCCGTTCGCCGACAAGCCGTGTATTCTGGAGCTGCGTCCTGGAGCTGGTGGTCACGAGGCCAACATTTTCACTGAAGATCTGCTGGAGATGTACGTGAGGTACTGTCAGGTGCACGGGTGGGCGTACGAGGTTCTTTCAAGGACAGAGCATGTTTCTGGAAAGGGAATTGTTGAGGCTACGCTGGCGGTGAACGAGGAAGGGTCGTACGACAGACTGCGCCACGAGGCGGGTGTTCACCGTGTTCAGAGAGTGCCTGAGACAGAGACAAAGGGACGAGTGCACACCTCTGCCGCAGGGGTGGTTGTGCTTCCGAAGATCGAGGAGAGCTCTTCGGACCCGGACTCGCGGAAGTTCAAGCCGGGAGAGCTGCGAATCGACGTGATGCGCGCCAGTGGTGCTGGTGGCCAGCACGTCAACACTACGGAGTCTGCTGTGCGGATCACTCACATCCCCACCGGCATCTCTGTGCACATCCAGGACGAGAGGTCGCAGCACAAGAACAAAGACAAGGCGATGACGCTGATCCGCGCGCGGCTGGCAGAGAAGGAGATGCGTGAAAAGGCCGAGAAAGAACGCGAGGAGCGGACTGGACAGGTGTCCTCGGTGGACAGAAGCGACAAGATCAGGACCTACAACTTCCAGCAGAACCGCATCACGGACCACAGATGCAACTACACGATGTACGACCTCGAGCAGTGTCTGAATGGGTACAAGCTGGACGACGTGATTGACCAGGTTGAGAAGAAGGAGACCAACGAGCGGGCAGAGGAGCTGATTGCGGAGATGGAGAAATAGCGTTGCGAGCGTAGCGAGCATAGCGAGCCGTGAGCGACGATATGACCGGCGGGGCGAACTAGTATGGGGACAGCCGTTTACACTGGAGAACCCGCGTGTTAGTGGCTCTGCTCCTCATCATACGATGATGTATAGATATATATATATGTACATAGAAATGCATTTTGCACAGCCATGAAAGGTGATTTTTTTTATTTTTTATTTTTTTCTTCTCGCTCCCTCGGTGGCTGGTGAGGCGATTCGCGGGTGTGGCTGGTGAAACTTTTTGCTGTTGGAACGTCGGGTGGCAAAACAGAGAAGAAAGAAAGTTGATAATCAAAGTATAATCGCTACTGAGGCATCCGTGTGGTGAACAATTGTGAGACCGTGCAACACACATCAGAGCAGCGCTTGCTTACGAAAATGACTGTCCCATCAATTGAGGAGGCCAGAAAGGCTGTGAACAAAAAAGATTACAAGTCTGCGCAACAGATATACTTGGAGATACTGGAGCTGAACCCTTCAACGTCTGCCCTCAAACACGAAAAGACCGTGGACTTACAAGAGGCCGCCATCCTGGAGATCGGAGAGGTGTACAAGACGACTGAGGACAAAGATGGGCTGGTCAGTTTGGTCACCAAAGCCCGTGTGATCATGGGATCGTTCGCCAAGTCCAAGACAGCCAAAGTGATTAGAACTTTGATCGACCAACTCGAGGCCCTCAAGATTGCTGATGCCACAGACATTACCATCAAGGTGACCCAGGACTGCATCGAATGGGCCGTGGAAGAAAACAGAACCTTCCTCAGACAATCGCTGCAGGTGAGACTCGCAGGGCTGTACTACAAGAAGAAGAACTATATCGACTCCCTGGCCATCATCAACAAGCTTCTGAAGGAGTTCAAGAAACTGGACGACAAGTCTTCGTTGGTTGAGGTCCAGCTCTTGGAGTCTAAGAACTACTTCCAACTGAAGAATTTCGCCAAGTCTAGAGCGGCAATCACCTCAGCAAGAACCTCTGCAAATGCCATATACTGTCCTACCCAGTTGCAGGCCGAACTGGACCTCATGAGCGGTATTCTGCACGCCGAAGATAAGGACTTCAACACCGCGTTTTCGTACTTCTATGAGTCGTTCGAGAACTACCAGATACACACTGACGAACTCAAGACGATCAAAGTTTTGAAATACATGCTCTTGTGCAAGGTGATGGTTGGTTTGATTGACGATGTGAACACGATACTCAACAACAAAAACGTGTCCAAGTATGCCAACAACAAAGAGGTTGAGGCCATGAAGTCGGTGTCTCTGGCTCACTCCAACAGATCTTTGAAAGAACTCGAAGACTGCTTGAAGACCTACAGCGCCGAACTCACTCAGGACATAATCATTAGATCCCATCTTTCCGACTTGTACGATTCGTTGTTCCAGCAAAACTTGCTCAAACTTATCGAGCCATACTCTTGCATCGAAATCTCGCACATCAGCTCCATGATTGGATTACCGAAGAACATTGTTGAAAGCAAGTTGAGCAACATGATTCTCGATAAGATCTTTTATGGTGTCATTGATCAAGGAAATGGCTGGCTGATCATTTACGACGAACCCCAACAAGATGAGACTTACGAGCTCAGTTTGGACGTGATCAAGAACATGTCCAACGTGGTTGACCTGCTGTACGAGAAAGCATCATCCCTCGATTGACTTCTCCTTTTATATGCTGCTGTGTATTCTAATTCGAAATGAAAATTTCTAGTTATACAATTCTAGACATATATGCCGTTTTCGCTCTCTCCGAAAATCTCACAGCTAATGGCAGCATATTTCTTGAGGAAAGGTTTCAGTTCATCAGTAGAGTTTAATATCTCATACAGTTTGTAGTTTCTGTCACTCAACAAATTGATCACTCCCACGGCTTGACGTCTCAACAAATTGTCAGAGATATGTCTGTAGCTGACGAGAATGTCATATAGAGTATTCAAAACCGCGGGAATGTAAGTTCTTCTGAGCTCCAAGTAAATTTCCAAATCGGCCTGAGCAATGGACGAGTCGTTCACCAAGTCAAAGAAGAAAGTTCTGACCAAAAACTCCAGTGAAGACGAAATGCTGATAATGGCTTGTATCACTTGTTCATTATTGCTGGTATTGGCGGTAGCGTTGAATTGCTGTATTTGCTTGAAGCTTTCGATCAAGTGTTGATATTGAGTTAGCTCACTGAACTTGAATGAAGGTATCAAAAACTGAGCCAACTCTGCTTTTTTCTCCTCATCTTCAATGACATCGGCCTTGAACTTGTAGTCTTTGATCAAACTCACCAAGTTGATCGATGATATGAAATCAATCGAAGCCTGCAACTTTCCTCTGAGCAAGAATCTCCGGAGTAGAGCTATTATGGACTCCAAGCAATCGCTAGCCATTCCCGAATCATAGAACCAGTATATCGCACTGTAGAGTCTACTATCGACTTCGGTAACCTCGTAGTCCAGGTTGACTTGCGAGTCTGTGGGATAGAACTTGCTTGTTTGGCCAAACACGTTCGCAACGGTGTTTCTCAAAATGGCTTCCAGTGGAAGATTCAGCTGTCTCATGGATCTGAGTTGACTCAGCCTTTCACTCTTGTTATATTCGTAGTTGGACAAGAAGAATGAGTAAACCTCTATCAATTTTTCATCGGTCGGAATGAACGAAATATAAACCGGAACCTGGTCGTAAAGTTTGTAAAGCGTTAGTCTCGTTATGTAAGACTTCAGGAGCTGCGTATAATCATCATTCGAGATCACCTTTTCACCATGAATGAGTTGCAGCAGAATTGCAAGATGCGCAAGTATTCTCAAAAGATAGGCGTCACTGGTGAGCTGGTAGCCAGTTCGTGTCACTTCTGAAGAATCTTGTGATAGCATGTTGTTTAAGAGCGCTATGCTGTTATCCATCAGGTTTTTCACGTTATCGGAGATTATGGAGCCAATCAGGACTCTGATCGAGTGCTTGCTCTGGGCTTGGATCGCCTTATCGGAACTCGTTGCCAACAGATTCAGAGCCTCGTTCACGGATGAGACAACCTTAGGAGGCGTCGGAAGTCTGGAGAAGGAATCGACTTCCTCTTGTTTGCCGAGTGCGCTGTAACTTTTGATCAGCTTTTGCTCCAGTTCATGCTGAAATAGGTTGTTCAAGAAAATCAACAGCCTCACTTCCCAGGAAGACGTGAGATCATCACAGGATGGGAAATCTCCACACAAGTATCCATAACACCCGCGCTCGTACCTAGTCAGCTGTCTGGCCTGTGTCAGCTTATAAAGCGATCTTTTCCACAGGAGTTTGCGTTTTATTCCAATTGGCTTTGCACTGGAATCTCCCAGATCAACTTCAGGGTTAATGTAGTCTTGCAATCCAGTCAAGATCAAGGCAAAGTCCCAGTTGTTTGTAGACTCACACAGTTGATTGAGCTCTTCGATCTTGTTTGCCAACAAAAGAAAGAACGCCTTTTTGAAAAACCTGTCATCCTTTTCTTTGTCTTTTTCGTTGATTCTATTATTTGTGGTGGATCTGAGAGGCGCATCTGCGTCGAGGTGTTTGACAAAGTTTGGTTTTCTAGTTCCGGAGAGAATGTCCACTTTGGTGTTGAGCCATTTTGTGACTTGAAGAGAGTCGATCTGTACATCGTCCTCGTTGTGAATCAAGTTCATTTCGAAATTTTCATACAGCCACCTAATGATCGCGTAAAGTTGGGCCAGGTCAGGGTTCTGTGAGAGGATCTTGTCTTCGAGAATGGTATTGGACGTGAAGGAGCTCACATCCTTTGAGGCGATGCCGACAGGGTTGCACTCGTTGTTGTTGTTGTTGCCACTGTTGCTACCGAGAAGTTTCGTATCCAGAAGCACCTCAATGAGGTTCCAAAATTGACTTTCGAGAATCCAATTCTCCAACACTTCGGATTCAGAGGTTTGTTCGTAAGAGTCAAGCAGTTTCTGGGCTGCTATTTTTTTGAACTCTTCCACAACATCGTTGATGCGGCGCTCACCGAAATTCACCCTGAAGTCCTTCAAGACTCTGGCAAACCGGATATTGATGTCCTCGTCCTCCACCTGTTGGTCCAGTTCGAGCTGGGGGCTGTTTGAGTAGCCTGGGGGCAACAGGTTGCGGGTGTTGCTGGCGAGACTGTCGATTGCCATGGCGTCCTGGCTCGTCTCCAGAAAGTTGAAGCTCATGATGGAACTTTACGGGTTTCGGGCCGTGGAGTGAGAGCTCTGGGTGGATGAAGTAGACTGGGCGATGGTTGGGGATGACAGGAGGCTGTTTTCATTCAAACAACCCTGTTTTTTTTCTCTTTGTTTAGATTGATTTTTTTTTGGATTTTTTTTTTTGGATGGTCGCGCGCCCGTCACCAAAATTGGCAGATGTGATGTGTTCAAACAGATTTTACAAAGTAGAGAAAATTGAAGGATTCCAACAGACAAGACAAATAAATTAAAAAAAAAAAAACTTGAAAAGGGGCAACCAAAGCTTAGAAGGTTGTGTCTTGAATTTGATTACAGGCATTGAGACCAGAAGACTGTGAAACCGTGACTACTTGCTATGGTGGAGGTTTCATTAACTGTGGGAAAGCTCGATGCGTCGCTCGCGCTTCTGCTCACCAAAGATCATCACTTGATTGAGTTCCCAACTATACTGTTGCCAGACGGGATATCAACAGGCTCAATTGTGAAGATCAACTGCGACAGAGACCTGAAACAGGAACAGATCGAAGATGCGAACTTTGAGAGGCTTCAAGAGGAGATCTACAACACATTTGGCAAGAACGAGCCAAAGAAACCCGTGCTCAAGATTCTCAACGTGACACAAACATCTTGTGTTCTGGAGTGGGAACCTTTGGACCTTGGCACCGCAGACCTGAAGTCGCTGACTTTGTACAAGAACGGCTCGAAACTGGGTCAAATCAAGAACCCGGCCTCCAAGAAGAACATCAAGTTGAGCGGATTGCCGGTGGACACAGAGTACAGCTTCCAGCTTCGATTGGACACGACCGCCGGTGTTTACCATTCGGACGTCATAACACTCAAGACACACAAGATGACGGATCTCAGCGGTATCACTGTCTGTCTTGGTGACATTGACTACTCGAGCGAGCCGTTCACACAGCAAGACATTGAGGATTCCATCGCCAAGATCGGAGCCAAGCCGATCTCCAAACAAGTGAAGATAGACACTACGCAGTTCATCTGCACTAGAAAAGTGGGGCTGGAGTACGAGAAGGCGAGAAGCATGAACATTCCAATAATCAGACCCGAGTGGCTCAGGGCCTGCGAGCTCGAGAGGAGAATTGTCGGTGTGAGTAAGTTCTACTTGGACTCGGAGCAGGCCATCTGGAAGCAAAGAGACTTCTGGAAGATCACTGAGCGGGCTGCTCCAGCTCCAGCGGCTCCAGCGGCTCCAGCGGCTCCAGCGGCCCCTGCTGCGCCTGAAGAGCCAAAGGAGCCAGAGGAGCCAGCAGCACAAGAGGCGGCATCGGCTGAGCCTGAGAAGCGCCACGACACCATTGATCCTAAGGAAGTTTTCGACGAGCCCTCGTTTGAGAAGACGCCTCCTGCGGATGAAATTGGAGGACAGAACGGGTCGACAGAGGTCCCAACCATCACTGTCGAGAGCGACGAGATGAAGGAGGAGAGCGAAAAGCTTGACGAGGTTCCGCTAACGTCGAGTGAGGCGGAGGCGCAGCCCGAGGAGAAGCCAGCAGAAGCCCTTGTCGAGGAAGAACCAGCCGAGGTGACGGACAAGACACAGGAGGCACCAGTGGAGGCGCCAGAGACAGTTGCAGATGTTCCAGTGGAAGCATCAGTGGAAGCATCAGTTGAAAAGCCAGTTGAAGAGCCAGTTGAAGAGCCAGTTGAAGAGTCAGTTGAAAAGCCAGTTGAAGAGCCAGTTGAAGAGCCAGTTGAAGAGCCAGTTGAAGAGCCAGTTGAAGAGCCAGTTGAAGAGCCAGTTGAAGAGCCAGTTGAAGAGCCAGTTGAAGAGCCAGTTGAAGAGCCAACTAAAGAGCCAACTACAGAGGCAACTGCAGATGCAACTAAAGAGCCAACTAAAGAGCCAACTAAAGAGCCAACTAAAGAGCCTGCAACGGAGGACTCGACAACAGCTACGACGACGTCTGAGGCTCCAGAAACTGCACCTGAGGTGTCAGCAATCAGCTCGCCAGGTTTGGAGCCGGTTTCCTCTGAATCACAATCGGTTGGTGAAGACGAGGCAGAGACTGCTGCCGAGATCTCTACTGCTGCGACGACGCAGCCTTCGGCCGAGACCAAGCCCGCCAACGTTGGTGGCTCGAGCAAGAAGAAGAACAAGAAGAAGAAGGGCAAGAAATAGGCCTGTTGATGTATTAGATAAGCTAATTTTCGCAATACAGAATGCGTTTGTCCATTGAGAGAGTATATAGACAGTAAAGAAAAACGAGCAGCGAGAACAGCGAGGACAGCGTAACAGTTACTCTCCAAACAGTCTTCTGACTCTTCTCAGAACAGAGTCCTTTTCTGGGTCATATGGGTGGTCTTTAGATGGAATCTCCAGCACTGCTGGGAACGGGTCAGTGAAAGTGTCTATTGAAAATCTGATTTTTTCGGCAATGTGTTGGTTAATCAGAAGAATTGCAATATCGTCTCTTTTAACAAACTGGTTGAAGTAAGACTCGAGCTCCTCGGTTTTTGTATTTTCTGTGCACACCAGGAAGTTTTTCTCTTTGCCCGGCTCGTTGGACACTTGGCCTGTACCTGCAAGCAGCATTCCTGTGATCGTGTCCTCGTCGCCCATGACTGCTATGAGGGTTCTGTTTTTGTTTGCTTCCGAGGCCATTTTGGGCTGTGAATAAACAATTGTAGCAGGAAAGCGTGTGTGTGAAGATTTGGCCACAAAAAATGTGTATTATTGGTCCCAGTTCTGGCAAAAAAACGCTGAGCCAGGGTTTAGATGGTTGTAAAAGAGGCCGTCAAATATAATGCTGTTTTGGCGGAGGAAAAAACCGCTAGTCGTGAATGTGGCTGGTGCCGGTGCGACTGTGGCGCAGCACGAGCCGAGGAGCTTTAAGAAAAAAAAAACAAAATAAAATAAGATTAAAGAACCAAAAAAAAAAAATTGGGAGGGTCCAAATCAGATTACTAAGGCACTCGAGAACTCGGAGTGAGCCGGTCGTACAGAAATGAACGTGTTGGTGCAACAGTTGAAGCTGAGAGGAACTTGTGGATATGGCGCAAGCGTGGCGCGCGCGCTCCCACTCAGCCACACTGCCAGAAGCGTGAGCACGAGTGCGGTTTTGCAGGCTGGTCACAGCAAATGGGCCAACATCAAGCACAAAAAGGCAGCGAATGATGCTGCGAAAGCGGCGGCGTCGTTCAAGATGTCGTCAAAGATCACGATGTTTGCGAAAACCGGCGGCCCGGACCCTTCGAAGAACTTGCAACTCGGGTACGCGATCGAGCAGGCCAAGTCGATGAGCATTCCAAAGAAGGTGATTGAGAACGCGATCAAGCGGGCCACGGGGGAGCTGAAGAGCAAGGAGAAGATGGAGGCAGTGACGTACGAGGGAATTGCGCCTGGCGGAGTGGCGGTTGTGATTGAGGCCATCACCGACAACAAGAACCGGACGATTGGGTTTGTGAGGCCGTGCTTCAACAAGTTCAACCTGAGCATGACGCCGACGTCGTACATGTTTGACAAGAAGGGGATGATTCTGGTGGACATTGGCGAGGCGGACTTTGACGAGGTTTTCGAGACGTTGCTGGAGCTCGGGTGCGAGGACATCAACGAGGTTGCGGTCGACGAGGCCGAGACGGACAGCAGCATCGAGAGGCTTGTGGAGGTGGTGACAGATCCGAGCGATTTCGGAAGAGTGGCCAACGAGATCAAGACGGTGTACAAGATCAAGGAGATGCAAATCGGGTACATTGCGAACCCTGAGATGGAGGTTACGATTGAGGACGAAGACACGCAGGCCAGCTTTGACAAGTTCATGCGGTCTCTCGAGGACATTGACGACGTCACGCAGGTGTACACCAATCTGAGAGAGTAGACGGAACCGGAGGTGTGTGTGTAGAATAATGACTTCAAAAAGCTTTGTAAATAGGAGTATTTAGCTAGATACACTTGCATGCAGCATATGATGGACTGTGGTGTTCGCGTAGCTGAGCTGGAGAGCCTACTCCGACTTGCTGATCACTTCTTCGAGTTTGTCGTCAAACACTGGGGCCTTTCTTCCGAGCTTGAGGGTTCTGTCGGTTCTGACCTTCTTGGTGGAGAAGTAGATGGCCGAGCAGCATGCGACACCGCAGGCGGCGAACAGTGGGTAGAGCTCCACTGGCAAAGTTCTGAGGAAACCACCGGATTGTTTCTGGGCAGCAGATGTGTTAGTACAACGGCGTGTGGCGCGGTCCGGGCGGCGCGGTACTTACAGCAGAGTTGAAAGCTGGGTTTGTAGGTCTCATTTTTGCTGTGAATATGGATGTTTTGCGATACTAAATGCTGTCGAACGGCACCGGCATTGGAAAACCAACCATTTTCTCGTTTTTGTTTTTTTACATTTTGCGGTCTGGTGCAACGTGTGAATCCCAGACGTTTAGTTTTTTTTGGCCTCTGGCAGGTGGTTCACCAGCCTGCAGCTCTGGCCAATAAGACGCGGTGATATTGAAAAGGCGCGAATGGTTGCGAGCGAAGGCGTGCCCTCGACCGTCGCGTCGACCGACGCGGCAGACCGCGCGCGTCCGGGCTCGCAACCCCGAACCGACGTCAAAACACACACACACACACACACAAAGTAAAAAAAAAAAGGGAAACGCTCCCCCATTGCCACCAGCCCACTGCGTGTTGAACCATTGCAACGATCGAGCGGTGTATTTGCGCACGCACGGAGGCAGACGCTCAACACGTGCACAACTGGAGGCAGGCGTGACGACGGGACAGAAGGCAGGATACCAGCGGGACTCCATCACTACCATCGCGTTGTACAGCTAGAAAAACGTTGGCCTTTGCAATTACCACTCAAACTGCACACGCAAACACCACACACCACCACTAATGGCCTCGAAGAATAGCACGAGCGGTAGCAGCTCCGGCACCGGCGGCGTTCCGGCCTCCGGAAGCGGCCACGCCGGCCCCACCGGCCCTGCCAGCGGCGTTGGTGGCTCTGGTGGCACTCCAGGGTCTGCTACACGCTTCAACAGTGGCCCGTCTCACCGCAGAACCGGGTCCAAAAGCTCGGCGGCGCTTGGCGGCGGCGCGGCAGGCTCCACCGGACGCCGCAACAACAATGCCAACGCGGGCGGAAACTTCTCCGGTCCAAACAATAGCAACTCTAACTTTCTCTCTCCACCGGACTTTGAGAGTGCCATCAAACACATGAACGACCGGCTTCTGTACGGTCTCGTGAAGTCAATTGGCTGCAAGGCCACGGTCACCGTCGGCTCGGGCGCCCAGTACAGGGGTATTTTGTACACGACGAGCGAGATTGGCGAGAACGGGGTGTCGGTGGTGCTCAAGTTCCCGGAGCTGGTGAAGTCCGCCGGAGCTGGCGAGGATGGCTCCAAGTTGCCCGAGTCGTTCATCATCTACGACCGCGACATTGCGATGGTGGAGGTTGAGGACGTGGATTTCGCTCCGTACGAAGTCGCAGACGCCGCAGCAGCCGCACCGGGCACCGACGCTCCGTCTTCAACTGCTTCCAGAGGTTTCCGCACAGACACAGACATCTCGTCAAATGCCCACGTGAGAGAGCGGGAGTTGCAAAAATGGGTCCCAGACGAGGAGTTCGACTCGAGACTCTCGGGCGGACTCGAGGACACCCAAGACAACGGCCACTGGGACCAGTTTGAGGTCAACGAACGCAAGTTTGGAATCCAATCGACCTACGACGAAACCCTCTACACCACCAAGATCTCAAGAGATGCTCCTGACTACCACAAGAGACTCAAGGAGGCAGAGCGGATTGCAAAAGAGATTGAGTCTCAGGGCCACAATGGAAACATCCACGTGGCTGAAGAGAGAGGCCTCGTTGTGGACGACAGCGGTGTCGATGAGGAAGACAAGTACTCAGGTGTTGTCAGAGAACAGGAACAACCAAACACGATGGCTACCGGCGACGCTCTTCTCATGGGTATGCTGAAAGCTAACACCAAGGAATCAAAGTCTGAGCTCAAGCCGATTGTGCCAGGAAAATATGTTCCTCCAAGACAGCGTGCTGCAAACTTCCACGGAGACCCTGCTATTTTGGCCAGTTCGGCAACTGAGAAGGCTGGGGCAAAGAAAGAGGAAGAAACTGCGGAGTCTGCGACACCAGCGCCAGCACCCGCTGCTTCTGCTCTGGCGTCTGGGTCACCGTCATCGTCATCGTCGTCGTCAACTCTGCACAAACACCATCACCAAAGCATAAATAGCGAGGCACGGAAGTTGAATGTCCAGAACGAGATCAACTCGTTGAAGGAGTTCTCGGCCAACTTCAAAGTCCCTACAAAATTCCCCCCAGATCTGCTTCCTATCTTGGCCAAAGACAAGACCAAGCAACAGGAAATCATGAAGAGAGTGGAAAGCAGTGGTTCGACCGACAGCAAAGCAGCTTCAGAAGCTGAGACCAAAGCTGGTGCTGCAGAAGCTGGTACCAAAGACTCTGGTGTCGCCTCTGTCTCTGCTACCCCTGCTGCATCGAAACCTGTCACCCCGATTGTGCCTAAAAAGAAGATGGATCCAAGAACCGCGACGACGTTCAAGATGAATCCAAACTCGGCTTCGTTTTCTCCGTCCAATTTTTCTTCGGCGAAGAACTCTCCTTTGCTTTCTTCAAATGTGCCGATCTCATCACCACAGCAACGTCAAAAGAAAGATGCTCAATCTTTCTTTGGTGCTGGCAAAGTTCCAAAAGATCCATCTGAGAGTGGTGACAAGGAAAACATCTTTGACGTCAAGTTCAACTTGCTGATCAAGGCAAGAATCGAGTATGAGTCCAAAAACGGAGGAGAATCTTCTTCTGTGTCGATAATCAACTTGGAGAAGCCTTTTGCAACGGCACCAACCTGGCCATCGACGCTGGACGACTCTTACAAAAATTCATTCCCTAAGCAACCAGAATGGATTCCTTCTCTTGCACCACCACCGCAGGTGCAAAGAAAGATGTACCAGTTGGCACCGCAACCTATTCCAATGATGGGTCCGCCTCCGCAGCAACAGCATCAGCCTGTTCCTCAACCAATGATGATTCCTCAACCTCTGCAAGTGGACCATCACAACCTTCACCACATGCACCAGCCGGCATTTGTGGTGCCTCAATTCCAGCAGCCACAGTTCATACCGCTATATCAACCACCTCCTAACATGCCGCAAGTTGCTTATGGTTTACCGCAGGCACAGGCTATACCCAACGGTCCTCCAATGCCTATGAGACAGCAACAAGGACAACAACCGCATCAAGGACAGAGAGGCTCAAGAGGACACAACCATTACGGTGGAGCTGGACCGCAACAGCAACAGCCGCAACAGCAACAGCCGCCTCAGCAGCAAATGAACATGAGAGGTAATGGTAACGGTGGATACAACAAGTATTAAGGGGGGAAAGAGGAAACTACTGTGTTCTTCTTTTGGTGGTTGCAAGTGAACCTTTACAGCCCTGGTGGCGGACCACGTTTCCACGTATACATGAAACAGATATTACGAGCTGGAGCGTGGTAGGATAAGAACAGTCTCCATATAAGAAGGGAGTAGAGTTACTTTTTGTTTTGTTTTTCAGACTCCAAAAAAGCAAAACGACTTTATCAGTTCGTCACGTGACTGATATCGGTACCCTTTTTTTTTTTTTTATTTTTTTTTTTTTTTTTTTGGTTGGGAAAAAAAAAAAAAATGTCAAAATCAAATTTAACGTTAATCTTAGTGAAACAGAAACCGTACAGTAGCACAAGCAATGTCAGAGTCAGAGAGTGTAGATGTGTACCGCATTCTGGGTGGGATCTACATTTCATCCATAAAACCGCTTGCGGATGCGGTGGATTTACACACTCAATACGGGATCTCGAATATTCTATCGATTCAATCTGAAGAGATCCCTGAGCAGTATACAACAGAACCATACCGTCAATTGCAAGTTCCAATCAACGACGATGACACCACCAACATAATGAGTCATTTTGGCGAATCCAACAGATTCGTTTGTTCTTCCCTGTTTGGTGAGTCTTGCTTAGAAAAAGGGACTGCAAAGTCACACAAACACATTGGACGAATTCTGATCCATTGTAATGCCGGATGCTCGAGATCTGTTGCATTTTTGATTGCGTTCTTGATGAGATACTACGGAATGAGCCTGAAAGTGGCGTTGTACGCCATCAAGAGGGTGAAGTCGGACGTTGGGCCCAATGAGTCTTTTATGGAACAACTTCAACTGTACCATGATCTCGGTTGTGAGGACGACTTGGAGAAACTGATAAGGGATCCCAGATACAAGCAGCTGCTGATGAGCTTACAAAGAGACGACATTATGTCTCTGGTGAACAACGACGCTTTCTACAAGGAGGACGAACAAGAACAATCACCAAACACAGACGCCGACTCCAAAGAGACCGAACTGCGGTGTAAAAGATGTCGCAACGTTCTTGCGAAATCGTCGTCGTTTGTGCCGCACGAGCCACCAGAAGACGAGAATGACAAACAAGGATATTTCATTAAGAATGCGTTCAAATCAAAGCGGATAGTAGACATCCAAAAGGGATCCAACGAATGCACTCACTATTTCGTGGAACCGTTGAAATGGATGAAGAGCGAACTGGAAAAGGGCGAGATGGAGGGAAAGTTTTCGTGTCCAAAGTGCGATGCCAAGGTGGGCGCATACTCCTGGAAAGGGTCGAGATGCAGTTGCGGGAAGTGGATGATTCCGGCCATCCACTTGCAAAAGGCCAAAGTGGATGAGTTCAGTACCAGAGTGCGCCAACTTCCCAATGTTGTTCATAATTAGTCAAGCCGGGGGCCTTCATTCGATGGTCATGTCGTAATCCGAAGAGCTGATTTCGTCGAGCCGCGTTTCGATGCGCAGACCTGACGATCTCACGCACGGGCTGTCTTGTAGTCTTGCTGCGTTGCTGGTAGGAGCGTAAGGCGTTTGCGGAGAGGTGTCGCCGGTGGTTGTTAGGTCGCCTCCGACTCCGGTTCCGCTGCGGACCTGTGCCGAGCTGTTTCCGGTGGTGTCAGTTGTTGCAGTGGTGGACGTGAGCGGACCCGAATGCAGAAGCACGCTTTCGTGGTTCACCATGGCTGCTCTTGGGAACATGCTTTCGGTGTGCGAGTCCATTGAGATGCTGTGGTCATCCTGGTATTCTTCTGCAGCCATGAACTCCACGTTGGCGGCTCCGGAAGTGGCGTCGAGGATCTGTCCAAAATCGTGTGTGCCTGGGTCGGCGAGCTCGTCGTTGTCGTCGTCCTGGATGTTCAGCTCGTTGTACCCGTCGTCGTCGTCATCGTCACCGTCGTCGTCGTCATCGTCGTCGTCGTCGTCATCGTCGTCGCCGATGCTTTCGTTGTACTGGAAGTTGAACGCGTCGCCGTCTGGGATCTCGTCGTCGAGATCCACTTCGTTGTCAACGCCGTCGTTATCGAGCGCAGAGATCACTGCTCCGATCGAGCGCGAGTTCGACAGATCGCCCACGTTCACGTCGAGGTCCGCCTCGTTGACCGGCGGCTCTGCGTCCTGCTCCGCCACAAAGTCTCCGCCCTCGTAGTTGATTGGGTCCTCGTCGAGGTCCTGCTCTTCAAACAGTTGCTTGAGGGTCTTTTCGATTCCAGTGGGTTTGAGGTAGCTGTACCCTGTTTTCCCGAGACTGTTGAGGTACTGCAAGTTGCTGGAGATGTTTGTGGCGAGGTAGTCGAGCGTGGAGTTGTTTGTCGACTCGATGGGCATGAAGAGCATCACCGACGAGGCATTGGAGGGTCTTGTGGGCCCGGGGAACGCCGGCGAATACGACGACAGCGGCGGGAAGTGGTTGCTGTTTGTTCTGGCCGAGCTTGTTGAGGCCATCTGAAGTGCCGGTGTTGCCGAGGACGCCAGCGTCGACGCACTGGCGGCGGAAGAGCTCTCTGAGTGGCGTGGACCTGAGCTCTGGGGGAGATACTTTCTGTTGGACGACTGATTCATCCACACGTGGTGGGCGTCCCGCGGGATCAGATCTGGCAGGTACATGTTTGCGGGCGGGCAGGCGCGAAGGCGGGCGGACGCGCGTAGTGGGTGCTGATTGCGGTGGAGTTGAAGGGGAGAAGAGTGAGGAGATGTTGGAAAAAGGGCATAAACAAAACAAGTTTTTTTTTGTCCCCTATCTGTTTTGAACGGGTCTGTCATTTTGGGCGCGGCCAAATAACCGATGACGAGCAGATGACGAGCAGATGACGAGCGAAGCGAGTCGTTTGCAACTCATTTGCGGGTCATCGCGAGTCATTGCGAGTCATTTCCGGAGTTGTCGAATCATTACTTGCTCTGCTCGTGTCTTTTGCAATCTCTTGCACACTTAGCAATTTGAGTCCTAACCAACTCCCTCATTCATTTACTTCTTTTCAACTATCTCATTATATCACTCATTCACTCACTCACTCACAAATCAGGTGACTAACTAAGTAAACCATTCACTTATTCACTCACTCAGTTACTCAGTCACTGAGTCACTCACGACTCGCGCTCGCCATTCTGTCGCAGCTCGCTGCTACCAACTCCGCAAGACTCACATGACTCGCGTGACTCGCTTCGGTAATGAAGTAGATTTATGATTTGACGACAGGTGAGCCGCTAACGACTGACTAGCGAGCCATAACTATATACAGGTACACCGTCTATGCACACAAATGACTCGCTCCGCTCGTCATTTGCTCGTCATTTGCTCGTCATTTGCTCAAGAATCACTCACGAATCACTCACGACTCACTCACTCACAAATCACTCACTCACGACTCACGACTCGCTTCGCTCGTCGTTCGTCATTCGCTCGTCATCCGCCCGCTGAACCTATCCCACTGCCCCTTCTTGTGCAACATCGCCAGAACAAGAACCACCGGCAGCTGCCAAATTGAGCTCCAGAACGTCTTCTTGGCAAACATACTGGCCCGCGCAATGGCCTCCTTGCTTGCACCGCCGCTCTCGAGCACCTTCTTGGAGTAGTTCTGCCGCTGCTGCCACCAGAACCGGAACGACATGTACGCCATCCACCCGTTGAGAATGCTCGAGTCAAAGATGAAGTACGGATCGGTCACGTTGTAGTAGCACATTCCCCAGCAGATCGGGAACATCAGCAGCGAGTACCGCAGCGCAACCCGTGCGTTCAGCTTCGGATTCTCGTACGCCGTCATCACGTATCCCGCACGCTTGTACTCTTCACGGATGTTGTGACTCAGCGAGTTGAAGTGCGGGAACTGCCACGCATACAGCAGCAACGCCAGACACCAGGCTCCCGGGTCGCTGAGACTCGAACACGCTGCCCATCCCATCAGCGGCGGAATCGCGCCCACAATCGCACCCACCCATGTGTTGAGGATCGACCGTCTCTTGAGCGACGTGTACAGCCACGAGTACAGCACAATGTTGAGGAATCCCAAAAAGGAAACCGTCGGATTCACGCCCCAATACAGCAGCGCACAGCCAAGAGACCCTGTGAGAGCAGCGAATCCAAACGCCTCGTTCGAAGTCACCAGTCCACGAACAACGGGTCTCGCCTGCGTTCGCACCATCTGTTTGTCGAACGCAGGCTCCCGCGCCATGTTTATAGCGTTTGCCGCCCCGGACGCCAGCAAGGTCCCCGTCGTGAGGAAGACAAACTCGGCAATGTTGGTGGAGTTTGGTGCCAGAGCGTACGAGCAGATCGACGAAAGCATGATCAGAAACGTCAGATGCGGCTTAGTCAGCGCAAGATACGGGTCTGTGAGTTGCTTCCACGTTTTCTTCTCGCCCCGCAGAACCTGCTGGAGAACAGAGTCCTGCTGTTCGGCACAAGCGTCCTTGTTTTTGAGCTTCACTTGGAACGGAATGTGTGCTGCAGGAGCCGAAAGCGGCTCCGAACACGTCCCCGGCGCGCTCTCGGTCCCCGGATGGCACGCCAACGTACTCTTGGCCACTTTTTCAATGATGCTTTGGTCCGTTCCCGCGTGTAGCGGAGACAGAGTGCTCTTGGAGTTGGCCAAGTTGATCAGTCTGAGGTTGTTGTCAAATTGCACATTCACAGCCTTGCTGGTGCCCGCCACGGGCCGCGAGTTCCCGTAGACCGTCCTCGCGTGCTCGTCTTTTGCCCGCTCCTGGAAATCCGTCGCAACGTTGTTCAAGACCCCGTTGGAGTAGTAGTAGAACGATCTCTTGAGCACGTTTTTCACGTTCAAAACCAAACATGGCTCCAGAAGCATCGCTCGGCTGCTCGAGCCGCCCAACGGCCGCGGCAGCGTCACGTGAACGTTAGTCTTCCACATGACACACACAACAGATCTTCAGACACCCTCTCACGTGCATGTATAGCCGATCAGATGAAGGCTGTTGGCCGTCTTTTTGTTAGCAAGGTGAAAGAGATTTTTTTTTTTTGGAGAGGAGGAGGGTAACAGGGTCGATCGACGCGAACAACGAGCGAAGCAAATGACGAGCGAAGCGAGTCATGAGTGGAGCAAGTGTGCCAGCGGCGAATGACATAGTGACTCATGATTGATTCGTGAGTGAGTCTTGGGTGAGTCGTGATTCTTTGAGTCTTTGAGTGAATTGTAATTTGGTAGTTGAATGACTCGCTTCGCTCGTCGTTGTTGACCAAGATTGACTGAAATTTCGACTCCAAGGTGAATTTGCCTGGAGTGAACAATTTACTAGCTTACTTGCCTCGCCCGTTCGCTGAAGCACTCGATCGATCGCTTCGCTCACTCGTGTACTACTCGCTCACATTCATTACTTTCCGCTCTTTCTTGCTTTCGCTATAAAAAACCTCGCCTTGCTCGGTCACTCTAAGTTGAGGTCGCTGACTTGACTCGCTTCGCTCGTCGTTCGCTCATTTCTCCTCATCCACCTCCATCGCATCCTCCTTCTTCTCCTCGACAACAGATCCGCCCTCTGCAGCAGCAATGGCTTCCTCATTCGCCTTCTTATTTTCAATCTTGTTCTCGATCAAATCGTGGAATGTGATGATCGACCGCACCAAACTGCTCACATACAAAATCATCAGCTCGTCGTTGGTCTTGACATTGAACGCTTTCGACAAAAGCCTGCTTTCTGCACTTGCATTCTCAGTCGCCGCCGCCTCTGCAACGCCCGCAGCCGACGCCACGGTCGACGCCGCCGAGTTCAGTCCGCTGATGTTTGGAAGAAGGTTGAAGATGTCCTGGAGCTTACCAAGAATCACATTGTTGATTGGCAGCTCGCCAGTGGTGATTTTGTTCAAGTAGTTGACAATCGTCACGAGACGCTCGTTGAGTGACGTGAGCGATTTGAAGTTGTTAGTCAGTCTGATGGATAGATTGCCGCACGCCTGGTCTCTAATGTCTCTGAGCAAATGCTCCACCCCGATTTCTTCAGCCTCCTCGGCCTCAATCGACGACGGCAGGTGGATGAACGTCTTCTCGCTCGACGAGCCGTCCTCCTTGATCTCCTCGATCGCCAGGTAGCAGTCCGTTGGAATGTCAATCTTGTCTGTCGAGTTCACGTCCACTATGAGCAAAAGGGGTGACGGAGTGAACTGTTTGAACATCTCATTGATTTTGAGGTCGCTGCTCTTCAGTTTCGGACCCGAGTGGTACCATCCTATGAGTTTTTCCTTTGCGTTGATTTTTTTGAACATGTCGAGCATCGACTCGATAAAGTTGTGATCCAGAAACCAAATGTCTGGGTTTTTCTCGTCCTCCTCGAAAGGAATGGCAAACGAGTTGGTCACTTTGATCGACCCGCCTTTCGCGCCGGCCGACGTGTTGTCGCCGAGAATAACACCAACGACACGCTTTGCAGACGACCCGCCACTGGCAGAGCCTGACGATTTGATCACTCTTTCGTAGTGGTCCACCACCGACAGCAGCACGAGCGGCGCCACCGAGACCGTGGTGGAGGACAGAATGTTGGCCGAGTTGGACGAGGGGACGGGAGGGGCCATTGTGGATGCAGGGATTGGGTTTGGGTAGTGAATTGAGGGAAGAAGGGGGGAAAAAGAGGGTTCAATGGGTTTTCTTGTGTTTTTTTTTTGCCACCAGCTTAGCTCCAAGGCAAAAAAAAAAATCAAAAAACTAAAGAAGGAGAGTACCAGCCACACGACAGGGTAAACTCGCCACTTTGTACATGCGCCACACGAACGACGAGCGAAGCGAGTTCAAGAATCCACGAATCCACGAATCCACGAATCCACGAGCGAAGCGAGTGGAATTGAGTGAGTGAGTGTAAGAGCGAATGAAAAGCGGATGTTCACTCACGCTCATTCGAGACTCTTTCAATGATGAGCTCACTCGCTTCGCTAGAGGGCTCATCACTTCCACTCGCTTCGCTCGTGGAGTCACGGTCGATCGACGCACGCACATGTGACAGACAACAGGAATAAAAAAAAAATTTTTTTTTTTGTTGGCACTCGCAGTGCAGAGGTGTCACGTGCGCATGCGCACAAATAGGCATTGGCACATATGCTCAAAAGACAAGACAACTTAACTTTCACATGTTGTTTGCACTTTTTTGTTTGTTTTTTCTCCTTTGTTTACGTGCGCTTTTTGCCTTTGAGTTTGACGTGTCGTTTTACACTGTCAGTATGGCCTCCAGGACCTTCGGCCAGCCGTTCGGGCTGTTGCCGTCTTCGTTGCACGTTGGTGGCTCAGCCAATTTGCACAAACCGCTCACAAGAGCCACCATTAACGCGTACAACATCCATTTACGACAACAACAACAACAACATCAACAGCAGCAGCAGCAGGGCCGCTACTACGCCACATACTACTACCGGTTCCCGAAAATTCCGAGACCGAAACGGAACGTTTTGTACTACAAAGTGACCTCTATTTCGATTGTGGGATCAATTGGGTCAAGGCTGAGAAAACCATTTTCTGCAAGACAGTTTTCAACGGCTTCAAGAGACAGAAACGGCAACTTCATTGCCAACACAAAGAAACTTTTCAGTCCAAGACGGCGTTATGTTTCTTCCAACAGCCAATCACAGCAACAGCAGCAGCAGCAGCAACAGCAGCAGCAACAGCAGCAGCAGTCCAGATACAGGTTCCCGCGCAGAATCAACCTCCGTTCGTGGTTCACGCTCACGTCGATATCAATCATCTTTTTTGGTGTTGTGGCTCGAAACGTTCAATTGGACAGAGAAGAACAGCAACAGCAAAATTGTCCCGCAAGACCGTTCTCGTGGCCAGTGTACTTGTACTCGCGGCTGCCGTTCAACGCTCTTTCGCGTCTGTGGGGCCAGGTGAACAACATCGAGCTGCCCCTGTGGTTGCGCGGGCCAGGATACAAGTTGTACGGATACTGCTTTGGGGTGAATTTTGAAGAGATGGCAGATCCGACCCTCGAGCATTACAGGAACCTGGGAGAGTTCTTCTACCGCAAGATCCGGCCGGAGGTGAGGCCGGTGGACAAGGCGGCACTGCTGTGCTCGCCGTGCGACGGCCGCGTGCTCAAGTTTGGCTCTGTGAGCAGCGACGGCGAGATCGAGCAGGTGAAAGGAATGACGTACAAGCTGGACGCTCTACTTGGAGCGACGGGCACCACGACGTTGGCTGCCCCAAGACACGAGGTGGACTTTTCGAAGAGCGGCATTGAAGGGAGCCGTGACCGCGACGCAGAGTTTGTGGACGTGATGGAGAAAGAGGGAGACCAGGCGCTGGCGCACGCGTCGTCGTCGCGTATTCTCGAGGTGTCCAAAGCAGTCAAGTTGCAGCAATCCAAGAAGTACAACCAGGATACACAGCTATTCTTTGCCGTGATATACCTCGCGCCCGGCGACTACCACCGGTTCCACTCGCCTGTGGACTGGGTGGCCACGCTGCGCAGACACTTTGTTGGAGAGCTGTACTCTGTGGCTCCGTATTTCCAGCGCACTCTCAACAATCTGTTCATTTTGAACGAGCGTGTGGCGCTTTTGGGATACTGGAAGTACGGGTTTTTCAGCATGACTCCTGTTGGAGCCACGAACGTTGGTTCGATCAAGCTGAACTTTGACAGTCAGCTCTCGACCAACGAGGTGTACGAGCACGAGATGTACAATCAAACGGGGCTCATAGAAGGGGCGGAGAAAGAGGTGAGCGAGGCGTTGGCGAGGAAACAGGAGAAGCACGAGCGCAAGAAGAAGTTGCAGAAGAGCTCGTGCTACGAGGCCACCTATGCGAAGGCGTCGGCGATTTTGCATGGCCAGCCGCTGTTCAAGGGCGAGGAAATGGGTGGATTCAAGCTTGGGTCTACGGTTGTGCTTGTCTTTGAGGCACCATCGGATTTCAGGTTCGACTTGACCGAGGGTCAGAGAGTCCAGATGGGACAGCGGATCGGGGGTTGAAGAGGCCGGGCCGGCGCAGCAGCAATGGCTGTGCTGTGTAGAGATTACCTGCAGTTAGAGATGTGTGATAATATTACAAACTATTCCCTGTATTCAAGTTCGGCATTCGGATCAAGAATGGTTTTTTTTTTTTGGCTTGACTTTTTTTTTTTTTTGGTGCTTGACAAAAATTTTTTTTTTTTTCAGAGCTTACGAGAGAGAGAATGAGTGGTTAAAGCCGGTAGGTAGATAAGAACCAACAGCAAAAAAGGCCTTGTCGAACAGCACGCAAGCACAGACCTTGTGGAGCCGACAGCAGCAAACCGTGCGAATCGTTTGAGCACGGAGAACAGAAGACACTCAGCGGGTCTTTGGTGTGCGACTGACTTGAAGGTGCTTGGTTGTCAAGGTGGACAACAAATACCAAGCGCTAGAAAACACATAATGATGCAGGCGCTTGCTCCATGGAACCCAGCGTTCTTGTCTGCAGTGGCCACGGAGCTGGAAACAGAACCGTTCGTGGCATTTTCGTTCGCCAACGTGGACGCGAACGGTCTTCCGCATACAAGAACACTCATCTTTCGGGGGTTTCTGTTCAACGATCCGAAAACCAACGTTCTCTTGTTCTGCACAGACCGCAGAACAGCAAAATACAGAGACCTGTGCATCAATCCAAACTTCGAGGCGTGTTTCTACTTCCACAAACTGCGAAAACAGTTCCGATTCACTGGTGCCGTCAGAGTGATTGACCAGGACACGCATCCGGACATCAGAGTCAACAGATTGTCAAACCCGGATCCCGCAACCCAAAAAAAACCGGACACAGACGTTCCTGTCGTGGATCAAATGGAAGACTTCTACTCCAGCCGTGTAGACGAACAGGACGTTCGAGCCCCGCTCAACTACAGAGTGATTTCCCCTTCCCAGACGAAAAATGACGTCAATATGAGTTTTTCGTCGCTGGTAGAACTCAATAGACCGCTCCAACCACCTTCAGCAGAAGAGTGGAAAGCCGAAAGAGAAAGATGCTGGGCCGAGCTGTCCAGATCACTGAAAAAATCTTTCAAAAGACCCATTCCTGGAACTCCCCTCAACAGCGAAAAGTCCAAGCTGCTAGACTCCATTAATAGAGGTGTCGACGGAACCTCGTCTGGATATGAGAATTTTGCCGTCGTTTGCATGTTTGTCAAAGCAGCCGATCAGGTCGAGCTGTCTACAGGCGGAACAGACCACAGATACCTGTACAAGAAAAGTTACGACATTGATGCTTGGAAAGAGTTTGAGGTTTGTCCGTGATCCGTTATCGATAGATGCTCATGAGGTTATGACTGATTTGTTTTATCACTAGTGTGTTTTTTACTTCTTTTTCTCTTGTTGATGTTGTCTTCTTTTTTCTTCTCTCTCCTTTGTCCCCTTAAGCTTGGTAGTGTCTTTTTTTTTCTCCTTCCTTTCCTTCCCTTTCTTCCCCCTCTTGCCTTCTCTTTAGCAGCCCTGTATTTTGCTAATCTGATTCATGTCCCGCTGTTTGTGCCGTTATAGGAAACTCTCGACACCGCTTAGCGGATAATTTTTTCTCACCCGCCAAAGGCAAAAGCCGCTGCTGTTGCAGCCGCTGCGACGCACAGCAAGCCGCTGCCGGTGCAGCGAAATCGCCGTTGCCCCAGCCGGGCATGGCGTTCTCCCGCGCCCTAACGTCCTTCCCGCTAACAACAGACGGCTTCCAAACTTTGCGGGCCTTCCTGGTGGGGGATGCGATGCGCCAAGATGATTATTAGATCAATCAAACCAAGGCTATAATGATTTTTTTTTTCTTTTTTTCTTGGAGGAGGGGCATTAGCGGGTCCCGATCTCGACCGGTATAAATTGATGCTTGTTTGCTCCTGTTTGTTTCTGTCCCAATGAGTATTCCTGCTTCTTGACACTTCAAAGAAACTCGCCTCGAAAATGCCTTCTTACACAGAAACCCACTTCCCTGAAGAACCTTCTGCTCCTCAGATCGTCACCGAGTCTGTCCCAGGCCCAAAGGGAAAGTCTGCCATTGAATCCCTTGGTGAAGTCTTTGACAACAGATGCACATACTTTGTTGCAGACTATGAAAAATCCACCGGTAATTATATCGTCGACGCTGACGGAAACACCATGTTGGACTGCTATTGTCAGGTCGCCTCTATTCCCCTCGGTTACAACAACCCAGAGTTGCTCAAGGTTGCCAAGTCCGACAAGATGGCCAGAGCTTTTGTGAACAGAGCTGCCCTCGGTAACTTTGCTGGTGTTGAGTTTGAATCTGTGCAAAAAGAGCTTCTTGAGTTTGCTCCAAAGGGCCAGAAGTACGTTTGGAACGCTCTCTCTGGTGCCGACGCTAACGAGCTCGCATTCAAGGCTGTTTTCTTCAACCGTCAATCTAAAAAGAGAGGTTTCAACCAGCCTTTCTCCAAGGAGGAGGAGGCCTCCTGTATGGAGAACGAGGCTCCTGGTAACCCAGAGCTGGCCGTGATGTCCTTTGCCAGAGCTTTCCACGGAAGACTTTTCGCTTCTGGATCCGTCACTAGATCGAAGCCAATCCACAAGATGGACATGCCATCTTTCAAGTGGCCAAAGGCTGAGTTCCCATCGTACAAGTACCCATTGGAGGCCAACGAAGAGGCCAACAAGAAGGAGGACGAGAGATGTCTTGCGATTGTTGAGAACCTGTTCAAGACGTGGCACTGCCCAATTGCCTGTGTGATTGTTGAGCCTATCCAATCCGAAGGTGGTGACAACCATGCTTCTGCCGCTTTCTTCCAAGGTTTGAGAGACCTCACTCTCAAGTACGACTCCAAGCTTATCATCGACGAGGTCCAGACCGGATGCGGTGGTGCTGGTTTGATGTGGGAGCACGAGAGATACAACATCACTCCTCCTCCTGACCTCGTCACCTTCTCCAAGAAGATGCAATCTGCCGGGTACTTCTTCAACGACAAGGAACTGATTCCAAACTTCCCATACAGACAGTTCAACACCTGGTGTGGTGACGAGAAGCTTGTCATGTTCTCTGCTGCCATCTGCAGAGAGATCAGAGACAAGGACCTGCTCACCTCTTACAACGCTGCTGGTGAGTACCTTTTCGCCGAGCTCGAGAAGTTGCAACAGAAGTACCCAACTTACCTTGCCAACCTCAGAGGAAAGGGCAAGGGATGCTTCATTGCCTTTGACATGCCATCTCCAGAGACAAGAGCCGTTTTCTTGTCCAGCATGAGACAGAACGGTGTCAACATGGGTGGCTGTGCCGATGTTGGTGTCAGACTCAGACCAACTTTGGTGTTTGAGAAGAAACACGCTGAGATTTTGGTTGCCGTGTTGACCAAGGTTCTTGCTTCTTTGTAATTTAATGATATACAGAACTTGATAATAGACTAAACAAAGAAAAAAGGGGAGAGGGAGCGAACGAAAAAAGGGTTTCTTTTGAAGTTTTTTCAAACAAAGGGAGAAAATAAAAAAGGGGAGTTAATTAATCGCGCCAGAATTTGCCCCCCTAATTTTTTTTGTCAAATAAATTCACACTCTTCTCCTTCTTTTGTCTTTTGTTTATTTGTTTCTCTTGTTGTGCTTTTCAATTACCATCAATTGACCAGCAAAATGAGGGAATACACTCTATCTGACTTCATTGTCTACGTGACGCTGTCATTTGTGTACATGTTTTCCAATTACTCCGTGGGGCAGTGCATTGGATTTTTCCTATCCAACATTTCGTTTAGTAACTATTAACCCCAACCTTTGCTTGATGATGGAACCATACTAACGCTTTTTCTTTCAAAAGTGATTAACTTGCCAATTGAAATCGCGGTTCTTGGCTATATCGAGCCTCTCAATAACAAAAACACAGTGCACAGACAGGGAACTCTGCGCCAGTACGTGCTTATCAGAGCTGCCAAGTACTTTTCAAATGAGGTTTCTGACTTCACTCACCCAGGCTACTCCTTTGTGGCCAATCCTGTTTGGAAACGGTTTTTTGATTTTAGATCGGTGTTCCAGGCTTGGAACGGAATTGAAAACAGCAGGTACGAGGAAGCAAGTTCGAACGAGTTGAATGTGAAGGGAGTGTGGATCAAGAAGGCCGAATGTAAGCCTTTCAGACCGCAAGAGCCAGCAGGTGCCGATGAACCTGAACCTGAAACGTCCGAGGATGATGAGCAAGCGGGGGAGGACGGGCAAGGGAAGGAAAGAAAACAGTCCGAGTCTCCAAAAATCTCTGAAGAGACAGATTCAGATATGCCTGAGACCGATCTAGTGGTTTTTTTCATTCCAAACATTGCTTTGATGCCTGCTACACCGCATTTTTACACTGAATACTTGATGACACTGCACTCGTTACTGCAACTGCAAGGATTCAAGAATCCTGCGATTTTTGTTCCGCAACTGAAACCGATTGTGATTGACGTTGACAAAGAGCATGAAGGGACGGCGCGGTCACAGTTTCCTGGGCAGCTACTTGACGTGTTGCTTGGATGGGAGTATGTCACCAAGTTGTATCCTAACGCCAAGTTTTTCATTGCTGGGGATTCTGCAGGAGCCAGTATGGCGCTGAGTTTCTTACTGTTTAGAGCGAGCCCAAGGTACGATCTTTTTGAAAATGGGGAGGATGAGGAGCGTCGAACGGAGGTTGATTTGACTGAGTTGAAGATGGTGAGACCGTTTGGTGCCATACTGATCTCACCGATTTTGAAATTCAAAGGTATTTTGAAACGTCAAAGCGAGGACAATTGTTCTGATTACTTGTCTTCGGAGTTTATCAACAGGATGGCCGAAGCCTACATTCCGGAGACTTTATCGGACTTTGAGTTTTTACACAGTCCTGGATATTGCAACAATCTCAACACATGGCGGGATGCATTTCCCGAATGTGGGATACTTTTATCATGGGGTGGTGAAGAATTGATGGCTGCGGAGATTGGCGAGTTTGGAAATGTTTTAAGTCTTGCTGGGCGGACCAAGAGGTGGAAGAAGAATAGTATGATTCATTCGTGGCCGTTTGTGTCATTCTTGACGGAGGATGCGCAGGATGAAAAGGAAGATAGTTGTTTTGTGACTGCGGGGATTATATCGAGAATGACTTTGTGGCATACGGATGGGTATTTGGGGGAAGGGTCGAAAGAGCCGATGAATTTGCTGACTATTGATGATGGTCATTTATGAAGCGCCAGACGAGCCAGACGAGCGGAGCGAAGCGAGTGACTGACGAGCTTCGAGGAGGTTGCTAGTGATTAGTATATACCAAGCAGTAATACCGAGCAATAATACCAAGCAGTATACCACGCAGTAATACGAAGCAGAAATACCCAGGAGGAGAACTGGTGGCAACAACGAGCGAAGCGGGAGAATGACGAGCTTTGCTCGTCATTTACCGGCTTTGCTCCTCATTCAGTAGCCATTCAGTAGTCACAGTCGTCGCTACGCTCGTCATACTCCTCTCGCTCACTCTCGCTCTACACTCTCAACAATTCGCTTCGCTCGTTGTCATTCACTCAGCCGACTCGCTCGTCTCGTTCGACTTGTGCGGCTCGAAGAACGTTTTTTGATTCTTTTTTTTTTTTTTTTTTTTTTTTTTTTTTTTTTTTTTTTTTTTTTTTTTTTTTTTTTTCTGAAAAATTTTTCCTGAATGTATATAGAGAGGCTCAACTACCACTCAACAGACCAAGAACAGTCCTGGAAGCAGACTTAACGGTGCCCTCTACAAGTAAAGATGTCGATCGGACGACTTTATAGACGAGTGCATGTTGTTCCCGGGTACATTTTGCGGGGGCGGCAGCTGAGGAGTATTGATGTGTGTCGGAGGGCGAGTCATTTGAGTTTGAAGCCATCTAGGACACTTGATGATGTGTACAGCGAGATACGGAATCCGAGGAAGAGTGTTCAGCTGGACGAGGTTGCGCTGTCGTCGCCGTTGGACGAAGTTTTGACGCCGATCTCGGGCCGGTTATTGAAATCGTGGAGTTTATTTGAGGCCTGTCTACATTCACGAGACTACGAGCGTGCGGATCTGATACTACGGAGTTTGGCACAGGACAAGGTGTATGCTGCGGCGGGGAAGACGACGCCGTATTTTTACGACGGGATGTGCATGTTTCTGCAGCACTGGGCGAGCGACGAGAAGGTGAGTGTGGAGGAGGTTGTTTCGTGGCTGGAGTCGTTTGTGGGACTGAATGCGTCGTTCCGGGGCGATGCGAGGGTGACGGCGTGGATCATACGGGTGAAGATGGACAAGGGAGTTTCTGCGGCGGAGGTTTTCCGGGAGTTGTACAACTACACGAGCTACCAGTTTGGGAACCGGCGGTCGGACGTGCTGGGGCATGTGGATGTGATTGGGATTGGAAATGTGGGGAGGTTGTTGGAGGCGGAGCCGGAGCTGCGGGGGGAGCTGCGGGGGGAGTATAGGGAGTTGTTTGAGGCGATGGCGGGCGAGCGAGGCGAGTATGACGAGCGTAGCGAGTCATTCGAGCGAGCAGAGTCTGGTGTCGACAGAGTCGACAGTGTCGACGGTGTCAACTCAGTCGACTCCGTCGACTCCGTCGACGGAGTCAAGTCCGTGGGCTCATCTTCGGACTCGCTTCGCTCGTCGAAAGATGATTTGCTCGCTGTCTCCTCGTTCAACCTCAAAGCCATCCGACACTCCCTCCTCGGGCTCGCGGACTCGTACAACGGCAACGAATTCGTCAAGAAGCTGCTGACGCTGGCACGCGAGGAGCAGCTGGACCTCGACTACAGCGCGCTGGAGGCGAGCGAGACCAAGCTGAACCTGTTTGAGCTGCGCGAGTCGCTCCCCGAGGAGCAGCAGGACAAGTTTGACACGATTCTCGACCTGGTGTCGGTCGAGCGGCAGAAGGTGCTGGAGTCGAGCATCACGGAGTCGGCGCGGATGAAGTGGGAGCACGAGTTTGAGAAGATGAAGGACAAGGCTGTTCCGTCGTCGATCGGGGCGTATTTGCACGACTGGCTGCGGAAGGTGGAGCCGTTGATTGAGCGGGAGGTGGAGGAGTATTGGAAGGCGAGGAGTATGACGAGCAGCGGCGGAGCGAGCGAAGCGAGCGAGGCGAGTCATACGAGTGCCGGCACCGCCGTCGGCGACGCGTCGACCCTCGCGTCGGCCTCAGGCGATGCCTTCGGCGTCGGCGACGCGTCGACGAAGCGCGGACGACGCCCCAAATCCCCCTCCTCCCTCTCTAACTACGACCGCGAACGGTACCGGGAGAAACTCAAATACGGCCCCTACTTGGCCCTGCTGAAGCCCGAGAAAATGGCCATCACGGCGATTCTGGAGCTGATCAAGTCGTGCATCACGTCGGACCTGACGCGCGGAACGACGGTGTCGAAGATCGTGATGGCGGTGGGCAAGGCGGTGGAGCTCGAGTACAAGGCGGAGCGGCTGCTGGCGGCGGACGTGGACGTGCGGCGGCACTTCAAGGCGATGAAAAAGACGCCGGAGTTTCGCAAGTTTCTGCGGGGCAGCCAGGCGTCGCGGCTGGTGGAGCAGGCGGAGCGGCGCGCGGAGGCGACGGCGGGCGAGAGCGTGAGCGGACTGCGGTGGGACACGGACTGCCGGTGCCGGGTCGGGTCGGTTTTGGTGTCGCTGCTTTTGCAGGTGGCGCGCGTGGACGTGGAAGGAGTGGACCCCAAGACGGGCGCGGTCAAGAAGGCGCTCGCGCCGGCGTTCTACCACACGTACGACTACCAGAACGGCAGCAAGGTGGGCGTGATCCGGCTGAACGCGAAGTTTGCGTCCAAGCTCGGGCGCGAGCGCGTGCAGCAGTCGATCCAGTCGCAGTTTCTGCCGATGGTGGCGAAGCCGAAGCCGTGGACGACGTACAACGACGGGGGCTACTTTCTGAAGCGGTCGATGGTGCTGCGGGCGAAGAACGCGCCGGAGCAGTACGCGTACGCGAAGGCGGCGGCGATGCAGGGCAAGATGGACGGCGTTCTGCAGGCGCTCAACAACCTCGGGTACACGGAGTGGACGGTGAACCGCGAGGTGTTCGAGGTGATGTCGCGCGTGTGGAACACGGGCGAGGCGTTTCTGGAGATGCCCAAGTTTCGCGAGGAGCTTCTGCTGCCGGCGCGGCCGGGCGCGGGCGCGAGCCCGCAGGAAGTTTTCGAGCACCGGCGCGTGTGCCGCGAGGCGATGAACGAGTTCTCCAAAGACCGGTCGATGCGGTGCGACATGAACTACAAGCTCGAGATTGCGCGCGCGTTTGTGGGCGAGAAGATGTACTTCCCGCACTCGCTGGACTTCCGCGGGCGTGCGTACCCGATGCCGCCGCACTTCAACCACCTGGGCAACGACCTGTCGCGCGGGCTGCTCAAGTTCTGGCGCGGCAAGCGGCTCGGCTCCGAGGGGCTGCGCTGGCTCAAGATCCACCTCTCGAACCTGATGGGGCTCGACAAGGTGTCGCTCGCGGAGCGCGTGCGGTACGTGGACGAGCACATGGCGGAGATCCTCGCGTGCGCGCGCGAGCCGCTCGCGGCGACGCTCGCGGAGACGCAGCAGCAAAAGCTGTGGGCGCGCGCGGACAAGCCGTGGCAGTTTCTCGCGTCGGCGATGGAGCTCGAGCGCGCGATGCGGCTGGACGACCCGACCCAGTTTGTGTCGCACCAGCCGGTGCACCAGGACGGCACGTGCAACGGGCTGCAGCACTACGCGGCGCTCGGCGGCGACGTGGAGGGCGCGAAGCAGGTGAACCTGATCCCGGGCGACCGGCCCTCGGACATCTACACGCACGTGGCGTACCTGGTGGGCGAGGCGGTGGCTGCGGACGCGGCGCGCGGCGTGGCGGAGGCGGTCGCGACGCAGCACGTGGTGTCGCGGAAGCTCGTGAAGCAGACGGTGATGACGAGCGTGTACGGCGTGACGTATGTGGGCGCGAAGGCGCAGATCACGAAGCGGCTGAAGGACGTGGCGTTCGACGAGGCGGAGATTGTGGCGTGTGCCAAGTACCTGACGCAGAAAGTTTTCAAGGCGATCCGCGAGCTGTTTGACGGCGCGCACGCGATCCAGGACTGGCTCGCGCTCGCGGCGCGGCGCATCTCGCGCATCATCCGGCTCGACACGGTGCTCGACGGCGGCAGCGACGAGGACGCGGCGCAGTTCATGTCGTCGGTGATCTGGACGACGCCGATGGGGCTGACGGTGGTGCAGCCGTACCGCGAGTACAAGCAGCGCGCGGTGCAGACCAACCTGCAGACGCTGACGATCACCGACCCGTTCGAGGTGAAGAAGGTGGACGGCCGCAAGCAGATGAACGGGTTCCCGCCCAACTTCATCCACTCGCTCGACGCGACGCACATGATCCTCTCGGCGAACAAGTGCTCCGAGGCCGGGCTGACGTTTGCGTCCGTGCACGACTCGTACTGGACGCACGCCGCCGACGTGACGACGATGAACCGCATCCTGCGCGACCAGTTTGTCGCGCTGCACACGGCCAACCTCGTGGAGAAGCTCAAGTCCGAGCTCGAGCAGCGGTACGCGGACTCGCTGATGGTGGTGGAGATCGACACGCACTCCGCGGTCGGTAAGGCGGTCAAGCAGTTCCGCAAGCAGCTGTCGGAGAAGCTCGGGCGCGCGGCGACGCTCGCGGACGAGGTGAAGCTCGAGCGGCACCGGCGCGAGCTGCTGGCCTCGCAGGACCCGCAGCAGGTGCAGTTGGGCCAGGAGCTGCGCACGTCCATCACGGTGTTGCAGGAGCAGGGTTATAGTTTTGAGGAGCAGTTGGAGACGAAGAAGACGTTGAAGATTTTGGTTCCGTTTAGTTTGCCGGAGATTCCACCGAGGGGGGGATTTGATGTGGGGGTGGTGAGGGAGAGTCAGTACTTTTTCTCATGAACAGCGAGCAAACGACGAGCGAAGCGAGTTGTTTGCGAGCTTTTCATGAGGGCTGACTAGCAACAAAACAACTCGCTTCGCTCGTTGTTTTGTTTGTGGAGGAGCAGTTCTTTCAAACAACGAGCTTCGCTCGTTGTTTGGTTGTTTGGTTGGTTCATAAATTTCGCATTATTCCTGAACATATCCTGTATATAGCGAACAAGTGATAGTTGCTTGTTGTAATGATTTTTTGAGAACAACGACAAAACAACGACAAACAACGAGCAAAGCGAGTCATCAATTCGCCACCACTGGTTTGTAACGATGATTTACGGAGAACAAAACAACGAGCTTCGCTCGTTGATTTACTAGGAGGTTAAGGAAGGCGGATGACGAACACCACATCTCACAACGAGCGAAGCTCGTTGTACAAGTACAAATTGTCTTGAGGGGTAGCAAAGCGAGCCAAAACTCTGCCACCACTAATCTGCCACTACTGGTCTGTAACGATGACTCACTGCAAATTGAACAACCAGCAAAGCTCGCTGTTTTTACTAGAAGGTTGGAGGGGCAAACACCGTATCTCACAACGGGCTTCGCTCGTTACAAAAGTATTAATTGTTCTGGTAGCAAAGTTTTGGTTGCAGAAATTTGGTTGCAGAAGTTTGGTAGCAGATTTTTTTTGGTAGCGAGAAATTTGGCTGCAGAATTATTTTGGTAGCAAGAAGAAATTTGGTAGCAAGAGGGAAATGGTAGCAGCGAAGTTGAATGAAGAGCGCATGACGAGCGAAGCGAGTCATTCGCGAGTCATGAGTGAGTGATCGGTGGGTGATCACCATTTAACAGAGTCACTCACGACTTGTTTGGTCGCAAAGCGAGTTGTTCGGTGAGGATGTTTTGTCTTTTTAACTAACAACTCGCTTCGCAAAACAAACGAGCTTCGCTCGTTTGTTTTGCTCATCAGTCCTTAGCATCTGTGTTAATGAGTTGCTGGTTTAATGATGGCTCTCTTCGCTCGTCAAAATATGGCGGTTGTATCAGATCTGTCGAATTAGTCATGTGGAAGCAGACATGTTGAATCAGTCATGTAGAGTCAGTCGTGCTGAACCGTTCAAACTACTTTGATTATGGTTGGGTTTGAGCGAAGCGACATTTGAACAGCGAGCGAAGCTCGTTGTTTGATGGAGCTGTTCTTCTACTGACAAAACAACGAGCGAAGCGGGTTGTTTGGTGAAGATGTTTTCTCTTTTCTCTCTTCACTAATAACTCGCTTCGCTCGTTCGCTGGTCAAAAATCTGCTACTACTTTTTTTAGGGCACATCCATCACCCGGGTTATTGGGTCAGTCGGTCAGTCAGGACTAGCTTTGCTCGCACCTACTTACAATCACGAACTCGCTTCGCTCGTTCGCTCATTGTTTCGCTGTTTCGCTTTTTGTTCAACAATGACTATAAACTTACACCAAGTAACTAAGGATTTGTTTATCACCAATTAAGGCACTCACGACGTACTACGACTCGCTCACGACTCGCTTCGCTCGTCCCAATCAAGGCACTCACTCTTTACTCACTCCTCACTCTTTACTCGCTCCTCACTCACGACTCGCTTCGCTCGTCGTTCGATCGTCGTTCGCTCGTCGTTCGCTCGTCGTTCGTGGTCGCTACGCTCGACTACTTATGATCTTCCCCTGCGCCTCCAACTCCCCAATCAACCCTGCCAACGGCTCCAACTCCTTCTTCTCAATCAAATCAAATTCCGTCACAAACGAAATGAAATGCGCAAAATACGAATTCCAATGCGCCTCCAACGATAAATGAACAATCTTGTCAAAATGATGGTAGAAAATATGCGCAATTATCCGAAACATCTGCCTGTAAATCCCCTTAATGTCCTTAACAAACGATGGAGGGAACGCCATCCCCGATTTTGTTGGGAAGATCGTTTGATCGTTGATCTTGTTGCTGATCCACGTCAACGCATAGTCAATATACTGGTTCGCGGGTAATGAAACTGCCCTGTTGTTTGGCATCATCCACACATACTCCGTCCGTGGATCCGCCGTCATCGTCGGATACCTGTCCGGCGTCACGTACTCCGAAATCACTCCATAAAACTTGTTCAGATGATTAAACGATTCAAAAGTGTTGAGTGCCAACCATTCGTGATAATCCACATATTTGGGTAGCTGCACAATCGTCTTGTACGAGCCCTTCACGAGCGCGATTTTCACAAATGGCTCGCAAATGAAGAGTGGCGGTTTTTCAGGCTGCTGCTGTTGTTGTTGTTGTTGTTGTTGTTGTTGTGGCTGTGTCCTTTGTTGTTGTTGTTGTAACTTCATTGATCGAACAGATTGTTTTGAAGGCGAATGCGTTCGTCTCAACGATAACGCCGATCCATTATTTTGCGAGTACAACGAACCTTGTGTCGCACCCTGACCCTGATTCAACGACGTGCTTGAATCGTTATTCAGATACAGCTCATTGTAGTTGTTACCAAGCTTAGGTGCGTTGTTTGCCTGGTTTTTCTTCTTCGAGCTTCTCGTAAAGCCTCTGATTTTCGTTAGTAAGAGCACAGACTAAAACAAGATGCGCGGCACTCACTTTATAGTGTTGAGAAACGACATTTGACGACTCGAGTTCCCCTTCACCTAAACGAAAACACCAAAGGCACACAAACTTGGCACAAGTAAATTAAAAAGATGTGCAGATCAACTTTCGCACAACCTGCTTTTTTTTCGGGATCCGGAGTTACGTAAGCACAGGTACCTCCGGGTAACCCTAACTTTGGAGCGCGTTTTCCCCCCTGAGATCAAAAAAAAATATATATACAAAATTAAAAAAAAAAAAAACACACACACCAACCAACCCTCTTTTGTATCAACTATCCCTCTTTTCACCAAATCCTTCACAACAAAAAAAATTATGACAGCAATTGCCGGGTCAGACCTCGATCTCGACTCGAGGCACCTGCTGACGTTCGATCTCCACACGGACGTGAGCGAGTCGTTGCTGGTTTCCAGTCTCGTCGATTGCACAGTCTATCTCACTGGAGATAACGAAAAGCTTCTTGTGAGAGATAACAGCATCTTGTGGGTCAAAGGTGGAATCGTGACACGAAACCTCAAGTTTGAGTCAAAAGTCGTGAGCTGTTTTTTTACCACATTCAAGCGGCGTGATAGCACCGACACCACCATCCACAGAAGAGTGCTTGTCGTGGTGCTCAAGGAGCAAATATGCGTCTATGAAAAGGGTGGTCGCTCGCAAATCGTTAGTTTCCCCTTCCACATACGCAATGCCTTCAGTTTCGAAAACGGAATCATTATCAGTAAAGAGTTCGAAAGTCCCGTTTTTCTGGGGGGTGGATTCGACCCTACCAAACCACAATTCCAACACCAGCAACAGCAACACCAGCAACAACAACAGCAACAACAACAACAACAACAGCAGTCTTCCCCCATGGTTTTCCCCTCCTCGGTGCCTCCAATTTCTGCATCGTCGAGCTCGTCGCTCACTAACGAAAGCAATTTTCTCACGTTGTTGGACACTCTTGGCGAGCTGGGCTCGATCGTGTCGTCTTCTACAACCTCCTTCTCTTCCAGAGAAGAGCTCATCTCGTTCCCTCAAACCTCCGCATACTCGATCGCCACAACTTACAATCCAGTTGAAAAATCCGTCACCATTTACCACACCAGGTATCTGTCTAGAAGCAAGAACTCGCGCTCCAACTCAATTTCGTTCCAAAGCCTCACAAGACGTACCAGTAAACGATCAACCATGTCAGGTCTCAACACCACCAATGGCAACAGCAGCAACGGTAACAATAACACCGACTCTACCAGCAGCGCCAACAACAACAACGGCAATAATAACAACGTGAACGGTACCACTCCAAGCACGTCCAAGATTCTCGATGACTCTGTGATTGATTTGAAACAGTTCCGGTCTGCATCTGATGCCATGTCGTACGATAGAATGGCTTCGGGAAGCGAGTTCAACAACGACTCAAGCAGTCATTATCTCTCGGCACACCATCTGGAACCTTCCAAACTCCGTAAAGATATCATTTTCACTAAACTGAATTCGATTGAATTTGATGACGACATCAAACACCTCAAAGTTTTCAATATCTCCTACAGAGAGCAGGAAGCAGTTGTCATTTGCAACAAGGCACTCTGTACCGTTGAGTTCTTCATTTACAACAATCCAAGAAGTCCCGTCAGTCTACCGTCTTTCAAGTCGACATACTCGCTGCAAGGATTAGATGCAATTCCATTATCGACGCAGTCATCACACACAGGCTACATTGTTCTGTTGTACGACAACTATCACCAGGTATTGGTGAACCCATTTTTGGGGCTCCTTTCTCCGACGATCGACTTGTCTCACCGGTTCCCACCAATCAAATCTCTGGATGATTCCTTTGGCTCTGATCTTTCAGTCTGTTGTACAAACAACAAGCATTACACATTAAACCTGACCTTGAATCCACAAGATCAACTTATTCACACAATCATCGAGTCTTTGAAATACTTGGCAAACTCTTACACATATGAATACTTTTGGTTACAGTGGTGTGCTAACGCTTCGCTCAAAATCCCACAAAATGACGACTGGAAAACGTTTGTTGTTACGTTACTTTCACTCATCACGCCTGCTGGCACCCAGTTTGACGGAGACCGTCTGAACAGAAACTGGGTCTGCAAACTTATGCCTTATGCTCAACTGGCAAAACAAAACATCGACAAACTGGCTTCAAGTTCAACTTCTCCTGGCGTTCATTCGCTGACAGAACTGGCACCTTCGATTGTTTTATCGTTACATCTCATCAGGGAAGAGCTTCGGTTGAACGTTTTAGCTGTGGACAAGTTTGACAAAATGTCTGTACTACTTGCACAATTGACCAGTTGGATGGGCTGGTCCGATTCCTGGTTCAAATACTATATGCAAGACCCTAAAACCATCGACCGTCAAGTGAGTTTTGTCACTGCTCAGCCAGTAGGGTCTCCACCCAATCTTTTTGAATCCCTTTCGAGTCTTTTCGCCTCTACCATTGTCCCTTACATCACATTTTCCCAGGTTTCAGAAGAAGACGATTCAATTGATGAATTGATTACTCCGAGAACTTACTATGTGCTCAGATTGTTCGAGGTCATCGTGTCCCCTGAGTTTGAGTTCCTGGATGTTGTAAACATGATGGTTGATTATGGTATTACAACTGCTGATTTGGAGACATATCCAGCGGGAATATATTTACCTCTGAAAAACGCAATAATTTTTTGTCAAGACAACATCGCATCTCAATGGAATGCAGGGAAAAATGAATTACAATTGGTTGGCAGAAAAGATTTGTTGGAATTTTCTTCAGAGACTTCTAAAGGAACGTTCACCTTCAAGAAAATCCACAGAGACTCTCCACCAAAAGATATCTCACAAATTTCAAAGCTTGTCAATGAAAATGAAGCATTGACTGCTTGGGATGGTCAAGCTGAAGCTGACAGATTCCATGTGACTAGATTGATATTTTCGGAAGACCGGAGGTTCTATGAACTGACTCGATTGCTTCAAACTTCGAAAGTCCATACAGCTGTTTTGAAAACAACAGAAGGATTAGATGATCACGAAAAGTTGATTCAACAACGCGCGCTAGGCTCCAAAGTTGCATTGAGAACCCTTACTATGCCTCTAGGAAGAGCAGCCGTTTTCATTTCGAGTCGAAAGACTTTGATGACTGAGAGGTTCCCGATACCTAAAATGAACTTCAACTCTCTCATTTTACCTGATATGATCAATGTGAGTCTTGAGAAAGAATCCATAGACCAGGAAATTTATGAATGGGGGTTTTTCCATAATGGAGCGTCTTCAGGCTTGATGATTTCGAGAGATTCCACCGAGATCAATGGCAGTTGGATTGTTTTCAATAGACCTCCGACTTTGAATGCACAGCATGCTGGATTTCTACTAGGACTGGGTTTGAACGGGCACTTGAAAAGACTGGAGGAATGGCACATTTACAATTACTTGGGACCTAAACACAACCACACGAGTGTTGGGTTATTACTGGGGATGGCAGCTAGTTTGCGAGGTACCATGGATGTGAAGCTAACCAAAGTGCTTTCTGTGCACGTTGTTGCTCTGCTTCCTCCAGGATCCACCAATTTGAACGTGCAACTACCAGTGCAAACTGCCGGTCTTATTGGTGTTGGATTGCTTTATTTGGAAACTCAGCATCGCCGCATGACAGAAGTTTTACTTTCGCAAATCAATTCCACGTTGGTTTACAACGAAAAGGAGTTTGTTAGTGAGGGTTATAGGCTTGCTGCAGGAATTTCGTTGGGTTATGTCAACTTGGGCAAAGGTGAGAACTTGAAGAGCTCTAACGATACTCACGTTATAGACCAGCTGTCATCAATGGCTGCATCATTAAGAGACATTCAAACTTCAGATGAGTTTGATAAGTCTTGTGGAGGTGCTATTTTGGCACTCACTTTCATGTTTATGAGAACAAACAATGTTGAAATTGCACAGAAGCTCACCATTCCAACCACCTTACAACTGCTTGACTACGTGAGACCTGATTTCTTGATGCTGAGGTGTTTGGGAACCAACATAATCATGTGGGATAGAATCCAACCTACTAGAGAATGGGTTGAGCTTCAGATACCTCAATGTGTTTCGAAGTTGTATTCTGTGGATTCCATCACAGTGTTGGACAGCGACTTTTTACCGTATCTGAACATTCTTGGAGGCGTGCTGTTATCCATATCCATCAAGTACGCATCGACTGGTAACGAGGAGGCCAAAGAAACACTTCTTGATTATTTTGACCGCCTGATGGATATCTGCTCATTGGAAGCCGACAACTATGACGAGCGCATTGCACTTTTGGGAGCTCATAACATTCGGGATATCGTTGTGTTGGGGTTGTCTTTGGTGGCTGCAGGAAGCGGAGATTTGGATATCTTCAGAAGATTGAGATACTTGCAAGGAGTGACTGATGATTCGACGAATTATGGGAACTATATGGCGATAAACACGGCTCTTGGATTCCTGTTTTTGGGGGGAGGACAACAGGCTTTCACCAAAGATAACTTTGGAATAGCTTCGCTGATCACTGCCATCTATCCTGTCTATGGAACCAACAATTACAACAATGAAAGCGAGTGTACAGAAATACACCTGCAAGCGCTGCGTCATTTCTGGGCTCTTGCAATTGAGAATCGATGTCTAGTGACCAGGGATGTGGAGACAAAACAACCAATCAAGATCAGTGTGGATGTTATACTGAAGGATGGATCTGTTTCGAGGTTGACTACTCCGAGCCTGATACCGGAGCTGGGCAAGATCTCTAAGATTATGACTGTCAACACGGATCAACAGTACTTCCCTGTGATACTAGATTTTGAGACAGAGGGCACTTTGGACGCGTTCAAAAGATCGCATCTGACGGTGTTTGTTTACAAGAAACAAGGGTATTTGAACTTGCAGCTGCCGATCAGCGAGACGATCAAGCAGTTTGAGAAGGAAAACGAGGATGGCGACACAAGTCGAGGGTGTTTGAGCGAGCTGCGGAGCCTGAAGATATTTGAGACGCTTCCCGAGTTTGAGCGGTCGAGTCTCTTGGGCAAGAAGAACCGGGGACAGGTGATTCATTCTACTGTTTTGGATTTCAAGCTTGAGATTGAGCGGATGGTGAAGCAGCCGAAGGATATGGATGAGCTGTGGAACTTGAAGCTGATTTTCAATTTTGCGGACCAGCTGTTGGAGTTTGGACGTGTGAACAAAGATGCTAGTGACTTGATGATTTCAGAGGATGAGGAGGAGAACGCTGAGCAGGATGAAGGCCGGCAGCGTCTTGGGCTGAGTTACTTGAACATCAAGTTCATTGAGAAGCTGAAAAACGACCTTTGGTTTTACATTCAGCAGGACTCGGTATAAATAGTGGTGCATTAGCGCAGGTATTTTTTTTATTCGTGAAGATCCAGAACCTGGCTATAATTGAATAAAATTAGAATAAGATAATGTGCGGCTCTTGTGAGCAAACAATAGTTTGGATTGTGAAAATGTGGGGAGATTATGAAAAAAAAAAAAACTGGATGATGGTGAAAATTCTAGATAAATCGGACCGAACGAATGCGGTGTGCAGTTGGAAATAACGGTGTATAAGTTTGAAGGAGGACGTGTTCATTTTTTATTAGACACAGTTTCACGGTATCGCCAGAGCAATCGAGCAGCACGAGGTTTGAGGTCACAACAGGAGGTTTCTTTTTTTTTTTTTCCCAGCCTTTTTCCATACTGGTCTTTTATTTTTCCTCCCTTAGTGCTTTTTAAGAGCTCATGCTTTTCAGAGCTGAAAGATTGCTGTTAGAGTTTTTGAGGGAAAAAGCGGGCATTGTATATTAAGTGTGTGATTTCCGGCAGAAAAAAAAATCACACACACTTTTCACTGAGAAGAGTGAGCGATCGGAAGTACATGTACACTGTGTCAAGCGGAAGAAAAGCAAAGAGGAACAATCAAAGCGACTAAAGATGGTGCAACTGTTTGTGGTTCATCCGAATCTGGAAATTTCAGACTGCGATAAAGTTCCTTCGCTAGAGGTTATCGACTCGAAAAAAAATGCGTTTCTGCGCAATAGAAAGAAGTACAAGAGTCTGATCTCGCGACTATCGACGAATCCCGGGGTCAAGGAGATTCCCAACTGGTGTCTGACCAAAGACACCGAGCACAATGTGCGTGAGATTCTGAAGAACGCGCCAGACGCGGCAGAGGGGACGGGAGAGGGCCTGGACGCCAGTGGTAGCAGCGATTCGGAGGGCACGAGCAGTGTGGACGAGCTGAAGCTGGAGTCCTTCTCGCTGGAGGACGTGGATCTGACGAAAAAACCGCCCTCCCAGGAGAACCCGGAGCAGCTGATGGCGTGGCTGCACCTGCCATCGAAGCTACCGGAGACGGAAACCACCAAGGCTCTGCTGGCGCTCAAGTACTCGCAGATTGTGACCGATCTGTCGCTGGTGGAGTACAAGTACCTGCAGACGTACGCGCAGATCAACGAGACGATCAAGCACTATTTCTCAAAGCCCGAGCTGTCGCTCGAGGTTGAGGAGGAAGGGTGCAGCAAGGTGAGCAGTCAGATGGAGGTGTTTCGCAAGCTGGAGAACCTGCTGATTGGACTGAGGCGGATCAAGGAGGAGTTTGAGACGGCGTACTCGCCGTTCATGCGTGACGGCCAGCAGGCCGGCGAGGTTGGCAAAGGCTCGACTGCGGCGCAGAAGGCCTCTGGGAAAGTTGCCTAGTTAGTGTATTGGTGTACTTGTGTACTGGATATGGGACCCTTAATGTAAGGTGACGTGTGTCACGTGATTGTTCGATTTGCTCGATTTTTTTTCTCTTCTCCCCAACGCGGTCGCGAACTTTTTTTGTTCGTGTTTGTTTTTGTTTTAGTGGGTTAGTTTTTTTTTTGGACTTTTTTTTTTCTCAGAGCCCTCTGAACAGTCTGGCTTCTGTTCTTCCTGTCATTCCGTGTTCAGACGTGCGGTGGTTAACAGAAGCGGCCAGGAATCCAGAACAGCAAAGCACGCGGCGACTGCCAGACCGAACTTGCGAGCAAGACACGCGCTCTGTGCCGCTTTATCGAACACATTCTGATCAGCAGATTTCACAGGGGGAAACCACCAACACCAGCACAGATACCCAACTTATCATGACCACAGCACTCAACTACCGGCCGTCGTCGTTTGCAACGCGTGCTGCGGTGACGGCCGCGGCCCGGAGGCAAACGGCGGCGCGCGAGCGCGCTGCGGACGCTCCAGAAAGAGCCAAACCCCTCAAGTCAGACTCGCTCCACCAGATAGACAAGGTTGTCGAGAGCGTGGCGAACGCCAACAAGCGTCTGTCGCAGACGTCGACGGCGTCCAACAGCAAGCGGAAGGCCGAGAACCGCATAGGGCCGTGGCGACTGGGCCGCACGCTCGGCCGCGGCTCGACGGGCCGGGTCCGTCTGGCAAAGCATTGCACCACCGGCCAGCTGTCAGCGGTGAAGATCGTGCCCAAGGCCAGCACCGGCGGGCCCGCAAAGAGCCAGAAGGGCGCCAAGGGGCCCAAGATCGACGCGAACGGGCTTCCGTACGGCATTGAGCGCGAGATCATCATCATGAAGTTGATTTCCCACCCAAACATCATGGCTCTGTACGACGTTTGGGAGAACGAAAACGAGCTGTATCTGGTGCTCGAGTACGTCGAGGGCGGCGAGCTGTTCGACTACCTGATCAACCACGGCAAGCTCTCGGAGCAGGAGGCGGTCGGGTACTTCCGACAGATCATCAAGGGCGTCGAGTACTGCCACCGGTTCGACATCTGTCACCGCGATCTCAAGCCAGAAAACATTCTTCTCGACAAGAACCACAACATCAAGATCGCCGACTTCGGCATGGCGGCTCTCGAGACCAAGCAGAAGCTGCTCGAGACGTCGTGCGGGTCGCCGCACTACGCGTCGCCAGAGATCGTTGCCGGCCGCAACTACCACGGCTCTCCGAGCGACGTGTGGTCGTGCGGAATCATCCTGTTTGCGCTGCTGACGGGCCATCTTCCGTTCGACGACTCCAACATCCGCAAGCTGTTGCTCAAAGTGCAGACAGGCAAGTTCCACATGCCGTCGAGCCTCAGCAGCGAGGCAAAGGACCTGATCTGGTCCATGCTGCGAGTCAATCCGCGGGACCGGATCTCGATCAACCGCATACTACAACACCCGCTTCTCACGCGGTACCCGGACCCGGACGCTCGCACAGCGGGCGCGAGCGGCCTGGACTTTGACCTCTCGCAGCCGGTGACCGCGATCGACCCGGGGATCCTGCACAACCTGCAGACTCTGTGGCACGGAATCGCTCTCTCGGAGATCGTCAAGAAGTTGCAGAGCCGCGACAGCAACTCGGAAAAGATGTTCTACTATCTTCTTGCGAAGTACAAAGCGGACCACGCGAACGTCAACGAGGAGGTGGAGTTCGAAGGCACCAAGAAACGACTGGAATCTGTTTCTCCCACGCGCAGCCAGCGGTCCGGCTCTCCGAAGAAAGCCATCCACAAGTCCACCAGCATCGTGAAAACCGTAATCCAGGACGAAAACGGCGCCGTTGTCAAGTCTTCCGTGAAGCAAATCCCCACGGTGGTGAACCAGGGCACTCGGAAACCGCTCAGAAAGCGCAGCAAGAGCAATTTGAACATCTTGGCAAACGTCAGCAACAAGGCGAACGTCCCGGTGGTGTCTTCGTCGTTCAGAAAGTCAGTGTCTTTCAACAACAAACAGCCGTCGACTTCGCACGTCTCGCTGCACTCCAAAGAGCGTTCTCCGGTGCGCAGCAGACCGTCGACACCAAGGTCAGTGGCGAAGAACACAATCACGGTGAATCCAAAAGATCTGCCCAAGCTGCCCGATATCGACTTGTCGGAGTTCAAATACATGGTGGACGCGATTTTTGAGGACAACGATGACGACCTGGCAGACTTGAGGCTTGGTTTGGACGTCTCTGACGAGCCCGTCAAGCCCGCGATCCAAATATACCACGATGAAACCAAGCTGAATCTCGATCAACTGGCGAGCAAAACATCATCGTCATCTTCTTCTTCTCAGAAGCCCAAAGATGTCGTGGAAAAATACAAGAACAACCTCAGAACGGTGGAGGAGCAGCTACAAAGGAAAAACAAGAAACCTTCTGCCAAGGGGCCGCCTTTACCACCGAGAGAGAATGTGCCAAAGCCCCAAATAGACCCTGTTGTGAGTTCTTTGGACCCTAAAAAGTCGAAAAGTCGCTCTGGATCGTCGTGCTCGTCAACGTCGTCGTCCACGCCAGCGGACTCGAGAAAAGTGAGCCAAGCGTCAAACGTTTTGGGGAAACTGGGTGTCAGAATGAGCAGACTGGACGACTTGGGCAAGCTCCCACCGTTGGACACTGCTCCACCAGAAGAGAGAGTGAAATCGTTGATGATCAAGCCTTCGAAGTCTTCTTCGACACGGAATCTATCCTCATTTTTGAGTCCAAACGTCGATATGACTGTTTCGGAGTACAACAAAGCCCACGGGAAGCCCGTGAATGGGTTACAGAGGAGAGTCACCACCCCGAAGAAACAGCACCTGTCCCTCAGACCGGAAGGTTCGTTTGTGGCTTCACACCGCGTTGGTCCGTCGATTGACAACTCGATTATGTCCTACGATGCTTCTTACAGTTTGCATTCTGCAGTTCATGTTCCAATAGTGACGCCCACAGAGGAGCAGTTTGCCAACCTCAAACGCCCGTCTTTGGAAGATGAGAAGTTCGCAGACGCAGAATCTCTGGAAGATGATCACATTGGCAACCAAGACAGCGTGGAGATGGGCTCAAACAGGTCGGTGATCAAGCCTCATCGAAAAGTAGAATCTGTCACGTCTCAGGACTCGCAACTCAACAAGTTTGTTCACCAGCCGTTCCCTACGATCAGATGTTCTTTGATGGCCAACTCCAACTATGACATGCCGCCTGAAGACTCTACTGGTAAAAAGGACAAGCTGACGCTGACACCAGAGAAGAAAAACGGGACTCAGAACGTCGAAAGGAGGATGAGCAATGCACAGAAAACCAGAGTTTCTGTCTACGCTGATCCGGCTGAAGATACCTTGAGAGAGCGAACCATGAGTCGGGAAAGTACCACGATCTTTGACGAAGGAAACACAACGACGGTTCTCGAGGACATTGGGGACGCCGAGCTCATGGATTTGAGGAGAAAACGAGTCTCGATGTTGAGTGTCGGCGACAGTGACAAGTCTGCAGAAGACGTTCAAACAGCCAGAGCTGAGCATGCGTACAATGTGATGGGGAGAAAGCCTGTGGCTTTCCAAACGGTTCCGGAAGAAGACACGGGGTATTCACACAGGGATGCTCGCGTTCTATCGAAACCCGCGAGTATGAGAGAGAGACTCACGTCGTCGTTCCCCGCGCACAAACGGGACTCTACCAGCACGGCATCAGCCAGCGTGCAGCTTCAGACGGTTGACATTTCGCCGATGGATCCCGTCACGAGTAACGGGAAACAGGACAAACATCTCAGATTCAGTCCGGTGGTGGACAAGCAGCGGACGAACGTTGGGGCCGTGTCTCAGGAAAACAGTCACAAGAGCGGCAAAAGACCTGGATGGTTCAAACGGCTTTTTGCGTCGTTGACTTCTTCGAGCAGCCGCAGCAGCAGCCGCGGCAAAAGCAACCACAACCACAGCAACAACAACGGTGACCGCAGCAGAACAATCCAGAAGAAGAAAAAACCAAATGCAGGCATTTTCAGGCTCAACGAGCATTGGATCGATTCGGATACAGTGTCATCCGATGAGACAATAGCTTATCTTACGGCTCAGTTACAAAGGAAACAGGGTGGTGTCACCATCGTCCCTTCACACAACCCGAAAGCAGTGGTGGTTGAGGTGGCTGGCGGGTTTGCCCAAAGCAAGCTACGGTTTAGAATCGAGGTGGAAGATCACGATGGCGCAGAGTACGGGTTTTCAGGATGTTTTGTCAAAGTGATCAAGGAATCCAGCGGATGGAAGGCCTTCCGTACGTGCTGCGAGGTTGTCGAACGGCACGTCAGAGAGCTCGAGCGTGCATCCGCGGGTGCATAATCAATGAATTGACAGGTCTCAAATGTACATTAAGTTTTTTTTTTTTCCCTCTATAAATTTGCTCTCTATTGTGACCGGTATTGATGAGACTATTATCTTTTTGTTATCCTTTTACCCGCTAGACACACACAAAATTTTTTTCTCGAAAACCGTTGAAATCCAGATCTCGGCCCGAAACTGTAGGCAGCCAAACGAGGAAAAGAAACGACGAGCGAAGGAAAAAGAAACAAGAAAAAACGGTTTTCATGTGAGATTACGGTGTGGCAGAGTTGGGGAATTAGGCCAGTGAAAAAAACACCGTTAACGTTTTCCGTGGATAAAAAAAAAAGGTGGCTGCTACCTTTCTAAAGCTGAAAGCTAATCTAGACAAGGGAATAGGTTTTTGGTTCACCAAATATAAAACTCTATTTCTCGAGAGCTTGTGCTTGTTAACGAGAACTTCAACAGACAGTGGTATTCATATTCTTTGAGTGTTGTTGTTGCAGAAGGGGAATGATAATAGCATATCGTACTGAAACAAACGTTGCACAGCTATAAAGAAAGAAACCCGAAGTCGAAATTAGGGCCATCATTCCAGGAACACCTGCTACCAAAAAGCCACATATACACACTTGGTTGCACGATGGAGTTCGATGTAAGTTTATCGTGGTCACAACGAACGTTTTTGCAAGTCTGTTTTACTAACTCGATGCTCCAAACAGGAAAAAGAGAGACACGTCAAAATCAGCGTCCTGGGCGACCTCCATTGCGGGAAATCCACGGCCATCTACCACTATGTCCATTCTTCTTATACCGATGGATTAGACCCAACTATTCAGGACATTTACAGAACAAGAGAGCAAATTGGCGAAACTTCCTACGTTATAGACATTTTGGATGTCGTGGAAGACGATTTTGGACTCGAAGGTGAAACCGAAGTTCTCGTGAAGAAGTCGGATGTCATCATTTTCATGTACAACATCACCGATGAATCCACTTTTGACTCGGCCATTGTCAAGTCTGAAAAGTTGAAGAGCCTTTTCCACGACCGTGTGCCGCCGTTCATTCTTGCGGGGTCGTTTTTCGATCTCAGCGATATGAGGCAAGTGTCCACCTCGTCTGCCGAACAGACCGCAAACCAGCTTGGCTTCCAAGGTTTTTTCGAGTGCAGCGGGAAGAACAGTTACAATATTGAAGCACTTTTCAAACATGCGGTTGACTTGACTTTGTCTACACGCCGTGCGGAAGAGTCTTCGAACGGAGCCGTTGAAATTGCTGATTCCAACGCTCAAAGCAAAAACCACTCAAGTGGCCAAAACACCTACCATTCTCGGTCGGAGGCTCAGCAGGATAACACCACCGGAGTGCGCAGCGTTGCCGGAACCACCAGAACTTCCAACACTCACAAAGCCTCGGGTGCTTCTAGGCCCGTCAACCCCGCTGCGTCCGATAAATCGGATGGTGGCTGTTGCATCATCATGTAAACTACCTAATCTTGTTCTACGACCACACGCATCTGGCCAAGCCTTACTTGTGCAATGTACCATCACTTGCTTGCTCACTTACAAGCAGATCACACATACATAAATATAGAATTTTAATAGTCATTCGAACATCACGTCAGAATCTTGTGCTACCGATGAGTTGTCACGGCAACCCGAGGCGTTGATTAGCTAATACGGATCGACCGAAAAAAAACATAAAACGGTTTTGCGCCCTGCCTATCCTGGCTTAACCGAGCACCTAGAAAAAATTATTCGCGAGTACAAGAGTGCTCGGGTATTGAAGGCAACCGGGTGCCTTAATATAAAGCTGAATCTGGCAGACACATGCGTCAGAGAGTGAACCTCCTCGATAACGTCTTCAAGTTGAGCAAAATGGATACTGCAAGACGGTGAGACATGTCAAGAAGGCAGTTTGCAAGTGCTTTGAATGCTTTCTCAAACCCAAGGGATCAGAGGGAATGTGACGGCTAAATTCGACTCTCCAGGCCCCAGCCCACAGGACCAGGGGTCCGTAACCACCAAGGAGGCAGGATTTTGGGTTTTTTTTTCTTGCTTTCCAGGGTCACCCATCCCGATAAGAGAGGTGAAGGGTGGAGTTAAGCAAGCAGGGACCGGCAGAAAAGGGTAAGGAATTACGAGCTTCGCGAATTTCAAAACGGGGCACCGGCTTCCCCTCAGTTGCAACCTGCTTATTGCAGTGGGCAGTGGTTACGGGTGGGATGCAAATTACAACAGCGGGCAACTAAGCGGGCAGACGAAGACGTGTGTTTGTTTTCGGCTCGAGTTTACTCCATGTTTCGAAGCAGATAAAAAAAAAAATATCGCTACAGCTGTGGGGTACTCCCGGTACCGGGCAGGGCCACATCCTTACATCGGGAGGGCAGAGACTGAAGAAGTGTTGATGGGACCAGGTTGAGGGCACATGCAGACTACACTAGGCGGATGGGACGGCGACTCACCCCTGCTCATTCATTCACTCGCTCGCTTGAGGCCAATATAAAGGGTCTGTGAGGCTCGCCGGTATCCCGCTAAGAGAGGCCCGGTTGAGAGCACCGGAGAATTTTTTTTCTTGGTATTTTTGTCTTTTCCCCAGATGTCACCTTTGAAAAGCGGATTTTTCATCCCGATAACAGGGGTTTAGGAGATAATTACTCACAGGGCTTTTTTTTTCACTTTAAACAAAGGATTTTCCACTTTTACATATATGGGACATGGCCCGTTTCTTGCGCTTGTCCCCATCCTTTGCACCTGTGTACAATCAGTTCTCCTGAAAATGTCGTCGTCTCCAAGCATAGAAAAGAGATCGGACACAGAAGATAAGTACTCCAAAGAGGAGCTGGCTGTGTCAGGAGTGGCTCTATCTGAGGCTGAAAAGGCAGCTAGAGTGAACCAGCTTGCGGAGCAGCACGGAATCAACGAAAAGAGACTCATGTGGAAGATCGATCTCTGTGTTGTTCCGCCGTTCTGCGTGCTGTACTTCCTTGCATTTCTCGATAGAGTGAACATCTCGAATGCCAAGGTTTATGGTATGGAAACGGCGCTGGGTCTCCACGGACAGCAGTTCAACACTGCTCTGACGGTGTTTTTCGTTCCGTACGTGGTGTTTGAGGTCATCTCGAACTACTGTCTCAAGATCGTGAAGCCACACCTGTGGATGAGTGTGATGATTGTTCTTTTTGGAGTTGTCACCATTTCTGTTGCTTACGTGAAAAATTTCGGCGATTTGGTCGGCACTAGAATTGTTCTTGGTGCGTGCGAAGCCGGCAGTTTCCCCGGTATTTTCTACATCATGGCCAATTTCTACTCCAAAAGAGAGGCCCAGAGGCGGTTCTCGATCTTTTTCAGTTGCACGTGTCTTGCTGGCGGCTGTGGAGGAGCTCTGGCTTACAGACTGCACGACCTGGACGGAGTGCACGGCTTGGCAGCGTGGCAGTGGATCTACATTGTCGAAGGAGCGTTCACCACGGGTCTGGGAATCATCCTGTACTTTTTCATTGCAGACTTCCCAGAGCAGGCGAGGTTCCTCAACGCGAACGAGACGCAGTTCCTGAAGCAGAAGCTCGAGGTCCACGCCGGAAACTCGGGCTTTGAAATCAAACAGACGTGGAAAGACGTTCTGGAGGTGTTCAAAGACCCGATTTTGTACATCACGGCGCTGATCTACTTCTGTCTGATTGTTCCCTCGTACTCGTACGCCTACTTTGCTCCGAGTATCATCAAGCTGCTCGGCTACAGCGCGATGAACGCGCAGGCTCACTCGATCTACCCGTGGCTCGTGTCGCTCGGACTGTCTGTGATGCTTGCGTTCGGCTCTGATTTTGCGAAAATCCGTCTTCCGTTTGCTCTGTTTGCCAACTTTGTGGCCATTGCCGGTCTGGCGATGGTCCTGGCAGGCGGCCAGCAGCTCCATGTCAAGTACGCGGGCTGTTTCCTCACGGCGGCGGGTCTCTACAGCTGCATGCCGATCATTGTTTGCTGGATGAGTCTGAACTTCACCGGCCACACCAGAAAAAGCGTGGGCACGGCGTTCGTGGTTGGTTTCGGTAACATCGGAGGCATCATCTCGTCGTTCATCTTCCCCAACAACGAGGCTCCTCAGTACAAGAAAGGTCTGGGAATCTGTATCGGGTTCTCTGGGCTTGCGGTGCTGTTCACGCTGCTCTACGCCGCGGTGCTGTACAAGCGCAACCAGCAGAAGAAGGACCCGGAGTACGTGGCGAAGTGGGAGGCTTTGGACGAGAGAGCGAAGGTGATGAAGGGGGATTTGAGTCCGTATATTGAGTATTTGTACTAAGCGAACGACGAGCGAAGCGACTCGTGAGTGAGTGAGCCTGTGTTAGTGTGCCTCCAGCCGTGTGCCGACTCGCCTCACTCGCTTGGCCCGTCTAATAGCCGCCCGTCTAATCTAATTGTGATCCGATTTCAGTTCCACCACCAGTCGCAGCCACGCTTACCTCATTGCTTACCTAATACACACTAGCTGCTTTTTTTTCTTTCTTTCTTCACCTTTTTTTTCCCAAAAAAAGGGGAAACAAATTGACTTTTGCCCTCTTCTTCTTGCGCCTCTTGTATCTTTCCCTCCCTCTCCGCGCCCCCCCTCCCCACTTGCTTCCCGATGTCCTCGTTTGACCCGCAGCAGCTGCCGTACCTCAACCCGCACGAAGACCGCAGAGTCTGCTTCATCACGGGGGGAAACAGCGGAATCGGCTACTTCACCGTGCTCCACCTCTACATGCACGGCTACATCGTGTACCTGGGCGGCCGCAGTCGCAGTCGCGTAGAGACGGCGATTGCGTCGATGCAAGAAGAGGCCGTTCGGCGGCGTTCCACGATGACGGCGCAGCAACAGGCGTCGAGATACCTTGGAGAACTCAAGTTCTTGGAGATCGACTTGCTCAATCTCAAGTCTGTGGACAAGGCCATGACCGAGTTCAAGTCGCGCGAGAAAACGCTGAATCTGCTGATCCTCAATGCCGGAATCATGGCGGTGCCGTACTCGTCCACGGGCGACAACTTTGAGATCCAACTGCAAACCAACTACGTGTCTCATTTCCTCATCGCGGACCGTCTCATACGGCTCATGGACGACCCGCACAACGTGCGCGACCCGCGCGTTCTGTTCCTCACCTCGGTGGGCCACTGGTTCGCGCCGCTCCCGTTCCGGCTCGACTGGCAGTTCAACTACAGACCCAACATCATCTTCACCTGGTTCCGTTACGGGATGGCCAAGACCGCAGGCATCCAGTTTGTCAAGTCGCTCGCTAAGAGACACCCGCAGGTCCTGTGCGTTTCGGTGCACCCGGGCTTTGTGATGAACACCAACCTGTTCAGCCACTTCACACGCCTCCCGATCATCGGCTTCCTGTTCTGGATCTTCTTCCAGCTGTTTGGCTGGCTTTTTGGAGTCAGCAACGAGGAAGGCTCGTACTCGAGTCTCAAGTGTTCGCTCAGCGACGAGCTCACGCCCGAGAAGGACAACGGCAAGTTCTTCACCACGTTCGGCGTCGAACAGCAGCCAAGCCACATCTCGCGCAGCGTCTACTACGCCGACAAAAACTGGGCCTGGACCGTTCAAGCGTTGAAAAAAAGAGGTTTCTCCATCCAGAACTGAGTCACTTCATCCCGTTCCCCCCTCCTCCCTGTTCGCTTTCCCCCTTTGCACATTCTATACACACACGCGCACCCGCATCTTCAATTTTAGCTAGTATATTCATTCGCCTTTAGACAGGAAACTCCTATTTACTCCACGTTCTTGAGAGAAACAGCAGGCTGGCCCGGAACAGCGTACTCGGCAACCTTACCGTTTGGAATGTCGTAGCTCTTGCCGGTCACAATGTCGGTTCCCGTTGCGCTACCGTTCTCAAATGCAACAGCTCTCACCTCGGAAACAGTCACCAAAGCAGGAGCCTTCTTCAACACCTCGGAAACAGCCTTGACAGTGTCGATCTCGCTGAACGACAGCTCTCTGTTGAAAACGCTCTCTGGCGTCTCGGTGGTGAGTCTCTTCTTCAGCTCCGAGATGAACGGCATGGCTCTCTTCATCTCCTTGTTGTCGATTCTCGAGCGCAGCTCCTTGTTGTCGTCCAACTTGGACGCCTCAAACAGCTCTCTCACCAGCTCCAGATAGCTCTTCTGCCATGCTGGGAAGCTGGCCGAGATGTACAAGGTCAAGACACATGGCTTCTCCTTGTCGAGGTCGGCTGGCTTTCCACCCTTCTTCTTCTTGAGCAACATTCCCTCGGTCTCTCTGATGGCCTTGGAAACCGTTCTCACGTAGTCGAGAGCGTCGGTGATCGACGGAGACACCTCAGCAGAGACCTTTGGCCACGTCACGGTCAAGATCGACTCCTTGTGGCCCAGGATGTCTCTGTAGACATAGTCGGCAAAGTGCGGAGCAATAGGGGCAAGCAACAGAGCCTGGGTCTCGATGTATCTCAAAACGAGGTCCTTGTGCATACCTCCCTTCACAGACGTCACCTCTCTGTAGTAGTCTCTGGCGTACTGGTAGTCAAACAGACCGGTCTTGAGACCAGCCTTGAAGTACGAGGCATCGAAATGCTTGTAGGTCTCCTCGATCAACGAGTTCATCTCGTTGTCAAACGCCTTGTCAAAGAAGTTGTACTCACCGGTTCTGAGAGAACCCAGGTTCTTCACAGTCTCCTGGAACCACTCGCGCAGGTTGTAGAGTCTCAAGATGGCAGCGTTGGCATTGCTCTCGTCCAGGTTGGCGTCCTCCATCGAGTCTCCAGCGTCGGCAAGAGCAATTCTGGTGGCATCGGCACCAAACTTCTCCAAGAGCTGCGAAAGAGTCATGAAGTTTCCGGTGGACTTCGACATCTTGGCGTTGTTCAGCATCAAGTGTCCGTTACATCTGATTCCCTTTGGCCACAGCTCCTTCTTGAACAGTGCAACGTTACAGTAGATGAAGAAAGTCAAGTGGTTTGGAATCAGGTCCTTACCGGAGACAGACGCATCCATTGGGTAGAAGTACTCAAACTCTCTTCTCAGCAGTTGCAACTTGTCGAGAGAAATGTCCGTCTTGGCCTCCTCGGTTCTGTGGAAAATGTAGTCCCAAACCTCGTCGGTCAGCTGGTCTGCAGTGATCCCCAGGGGACCCGGCGTTCTGCCGTAGTAGTCGGCCTGCAAAAGGTGCGCAACCGTGTAGAACGAGTGGTAGATCGTAGAGTCCGAAAGAGACTCGACAAGGTACTTTGGATCCCATGGAATTCTGGTTCCCAGACCGTACGTTCTGGAAACAGCCCAGTTCTTGAGCCAGTTCAAAACACCTTCGAAAGCGTTCTTCACCTCTGGGTTGTAGGTGTTGAGGCTCTCCAGACACTCAATGGCCTGGGCCTTCCACGACTCTTCACCGTAGTCCAAGTACCACTGGTCCTCGAGCGAGACAATGCACTCGTCCCCAGATCTCGAGATCACCAGCGACTCCGGCTCACTGTAGATGAACGCATCGCCACAGGCAACGAGGTCCTTCTTGACCTTTTCCTTCGCAACCTCAACCTTCTCGCCAGCATACTTGCCAACCAGCAGCACACCGTTGTAGAAGCCTTCCTTGTAGGCCTGCTCCTTGGCAGCAGCAAGAGGGACAGCGTCTTTTGGAGAAGCAATCTTCATCTCGTTGACCAGGAACTCGGCACACTTGTCGCCGAACTTCTCGGTTCTCACGATCGCGATCGGATCCTTCACCACCCACTCCTGCTTCACCTTGTAGTACTCCGCCTTGTTGTACAGGTCTCTGGAGGTGACGAAATCGTCTGGAGAGTCAGACGGAACACACGTCACCACACCGGTACCCTTAGTCTCCAAGACGGTCTCCATAGGAAGAACTCTCAGCTCCTTCAGTGGGGTCAGCGGAGCGTGGATCTTGGAGCCAACCAGGGTCGAACCTTGGATGCGGGCAGCAGCAGTGTAGTCTCCCCTAGTTGGCGTCAGGTTCTGGTAGCACATGTTCTTGAAAGCTCTCTCGGTACAGATGTAGTACTCGCCGTTTCCGGCGTCAAAGACACCGTACTTGATCTTTGGCGACACAAAACAACAGGTCTGACCGTACATGGTTTCTGGTCTCAGGGTGGCAGCCACCAGGAACACCTTCTTGCCCTCGAGGTCAAACTTCTCCTCCTGCAGCACCTTCAAAGCCTCCTCGGTGAACTCCGTGACCTGGATCTTGATTCCCGTGTACTCCTGCGGCAGCACGGCCTCTCCCGACTGTCTGTCGTGGTCCATACATGGCTGGCCGTCCTTCACCGAGTAGATGGTGTATCTCTTGCCAAACTTGATCTTTCCCAGCTCTCTGAGCTTGTTCATCTGCCACCGGACAAACGAGTCGTAGTACGCGTTCATGTCGGTGGTGACCGTGGATCTTCTCCAGTCCACCTTGGCACCGAAGTCGGTCACGTCGCGCTGCGTGAGCGGAGGGAAGAACTCGCACCAGTAGTATGGGTCGGCAAACTTCTTGATCTCGGCTCTTGGAATGCCCAGTTGCTCCATGATCTCAAACTGGTACTTGGCGCGGCCGGCCTTGGCGACCGCCTTCGACTTCTTGGCCGTGAACTTGGTTGGGTCCTCCTTCTTTGGCGCGTTTGCCGCCGCCTGCTTCTTCTCCTCAGCGTCCTTGGCCTCCTCCTCAGCGCTCGGAAGGTTCGAGAAGTCCTCGCCAAACATCTCGATTTCTCTCTTCAGCTTGTCCGCAGCGGCACAGATCGGCAGACCCGTGCAGTGGAACCCGAGCGGGAAGAGAGCACGCTTGCCCTTCATCCGCTCGAACCCAGTCAGGAACTCAGACTTGGACAGAGTGAAACTGTGACCAGCGTGCAACACTCCGTTCATGTATGGGTACGCCATCGAGGTCAGGAACTTTGGGTGTTTTTCGTGCAGCTCCGCGAGCGGAGTTCCGTACGGAACCTCCTCGTTGGTTGGAGCGTTCAGCTCGAAAACCTTCTCCTCTTGCCACAGCTTCTTGTATCTCTGCTCGATCTCGATCAAAGCATCTCTACGAGAGGTGTTTTCCAGCACGATTGTCTTTGCCTCGCTGCTCATCTCGCCGGTTCAAACTGTTCTGCCCGTTGGTCTTTTGCACGGCGTTGGCTTGTAATAGCGGCGTTCAACACACTTTAGATGGTCCTGTTGGAGTGTTCCAGAACAAGAGAGTTGATTGTGCCAGTTTTTTTTTTTTTCTTCAACGAAATGGAGAGAGAAAAAAACCTCCATTTCTGGACCCGCGCACGACCTTTCAAGAGGGCAAAAAAAAAAAATAACAGAAACCAAAAACCAAAATCAATTTGATCCTCATTCCCTACTTCTCCTTCTTCCTTCCCCCACGGCCCCCGCAATGCCGCCTTCTTCATGCTCGTAGACACTCTCCGCTCGACCCGAACCGCCGCCGCAATGTCCGCGCCCGTCTCCGTCAAAGAGGTCTCCTGCTACTCGCAGGTCTCGGCCAATCTTGTCCGCTTCAACAGAGACTCCAACCGTCCGTTCCAGCTCCCTCGCCTGAGAAACAAGCAAGGCAGGTTCGTCTTCGACGTGCGCCGCGGCTGGCAGAAGTTCACCCCCAAAGTGTTCGAGGCAGCCGAGTCCCGCGTCGAAAACATGCTCGCAACCGTTATCCGCTACGAATACAGCATTCTCAGGGGCGCAAAAAGCCCAGCCAAAATCCTCTGTCACGCGGGACTGTTCAAAGACCTCGCCGCAAAGTCCAAAGAAACATACCACATCGTCCCCTTCCACGGCCAGTACATTTTCGCGTCCACAGACCGGCGTGCCAACCAGAACAAGCTGATCTCGTTCATCGGGTGTCGGTTCGAAGACATGCTCACCAGCACCAGGGGCGAGCCGTTCCCCAAAACGCTGGACAACTTCAGCCACTTCAAAACGTTGCTCGAGGTCGGTCTCCCCGACATAGACCTCACGGCACTCGCCGTTGCCGAGATCGACGCCATCAACCCAGCTGAAAAGGACCCTTTCTCCGGCTACACAGAGATCAAACTCCAGGTCTGGCACGGATACTCTCTCGGGAATCTTCCCGATCTGGACGGGCCCATGCTGCTCGAAAAATTGCTCCAGGCAAACCGCAACTTTGTCCACAAAATCTACAACTGGCTGCTCCAATGTCGCTACAGCCACTCGCGGTATCTCGTTTTGGGAGTCAGAAACGACAAATTCCAGATCGTCAACGTCAAGTGCTACCCTGTGAGTGCGCTGGAAGAGTTTCTGCAAACGAAGAAACCCGCGTACTATGAAAAATATCTCACGGCGGACGAAACCGTTCAAAGGGAACTGGCCTCAATCGTGTCCCGTCTCAACGACGAATCCATTTTCGAGCTCCAAATCATATCAGGCACTGTCAAACTCACAGAGTTTACCCCGAAATCCCCTCTGCACAACCAAATCAAGTCAAACGTGCTCACAGAACAATTCGTCACATGGAGAGAACACGGAATCGTGACCGACGACATCAAGCAAGGACACTACACTCAAGGAAACACGCCTACCGTCTCCGATATCGAACACGCGATCTCGAATCTCAGTTTTTCTGAAGCGGACGCCGTTGTTGGCGTTTGAAACATCTATATTGCCTAAAAATACACTAGATCATCAGTGTCTTGACTCCCTTTTTGGTCTGTCTCAACACGTCTCTCCTTCTCTTGCGGAAATACCTGTTCATCTCGCCTCGGTTTTCCCAAAACCAAGTGTCGTACTTGAGTTTCTCCTCCACGTTGAACACTTGCAGTCTGTTGAGCTGCGACTGTGCCACCAGGAACGGAGAATCCGAGTGTGTGAAGAAAAGACCGACGTCTTTCTTGACGAAATCAACAGGAACAACCACTTCCTCCACCGCTAAGGCCACTGGATGGTCATCCGCAATCGTCTTGGATTGGTCAATGTCGTCGTCGTCATCGTCGATCAGTCTGAAACCGGTTTGCGTCTCCTGCACTGGGTTCAGCAGCGATCTGAGCTTTTCCGTTTCCTCTGTTGGACCTTCTGTTTGCTCTAGTTCTGGTTGTTTCTTGGCGCCAAACATTGGAACAAACTCAGTGTCCAGATCGTCTTCCTCGGGCTCCTCGGGCTCCTCAGGCTCCTCAGGCTCCTTTGGCTCCTCTGGCTGCTCTGGCTGCTCTGGCTGCTCTGGCTGCTCTGTCTTCCCCTGAGCAAGATTTTTGTAGAACTCCTCGTCCGACTCGTCTTCGTCTGATGCTTCGAGGGCTGGCTTGATTGATGCCTGGGGTTCGCTGTGAGAAGGCTGGTAGTCGATGGCCATCTCCTCTGCGTCGTCATCGGACTCTGCCTGGTCGTTGTCTGCGTAGATTCCTTCAAACTCGTAATCAGACGCACCATCCTCGCTCTCGTTGTCGTTTTTGTCGTTTGTCTCGAGCTCCAGAGGTTTGTCAAAGTCGTACTTCTGCAACAGTGATGCCAGCAGTTTGTTGGTTCTCTCTTTTTCCTCGCTGATTTCCTCGTCGACAACCGCCTCCTTTTCCCCCGGAGCAGCCAGATCCTTGATCTGGACTCCCTCATCGGTGAAGATCACCAGTTTCTTAGACAACTTATCCACCACGTGCTCGTTTCCGTCCCTCCACTCGCCGTCGATGAACCGGTAAACGAGGTCTCTGAGTTTCTTGTTCTTGTTGAAGCCCCAAACTTTGGTTTTTCTGCACTTCACCACCTTGACGTTGCCGTTTATGTTGACTCGAAGGGTCAACTTGGCAAGGTTGTATTTTCTAGGCGTTTTTCTGTGTCTTCCCTTGAGTATGTTTTGCAAGACGAACGGGTTCCCGTCTCTGTTGTTGATTCTTTCTTGTCTGCACTCGGCGATTCTTTCTCTAAGCTTGCGCTGTCTGATCTTGGTGTCTTGTCTCCGGGCGTCTTTGCTCCATCTTTCAAGATAATCGGGGCGCGCTTCATCGATCACAAGACGCGAGCCTTTGTAATTGACACCGTTGAACGTTTTGCGAAGCTTGTGGAACTCTTTGGAGGACGTTTTCAGCGTGATGTATCCGTAGTGGTAGTCGATGGTGTCTTTGTGGTGCACTTCGAAGGGCTTTTCAACCTGTCCAAACTTGCTGAACCGGTTTTCCAAATCAGCGATGTTTTCGCACAAATCTCTCGAGAGCGATCCCACGAAAACCCGCACCAACTTGGTTTTTGCTGACTTCGGAGCCTTTTCTGGTGCACTGATGCTCATCCTGTGTCTGGGGTCTCCCACGAAAGCCCTTAGCTGAGTGTAGATCAGCTTGTGGGACTAATAAGACTGGATTGAATAAAAAAAAAAAAAAAAAAAATATCTAGACCCAAATAATTTTTTTTTTTTGGTTCTTGTCAGAATCCCCCGCCGGGTAACCTGAAATCTCGGTCAAAAAACTTTGTTGGACGAGTATTACGAAATTTAATCAGATTATCAAACAAAACAGAGGGCACCATTGTTGTTGCAGAGCCGTTTACGTCCTCTAAGCAGACCACCACAGCCAATCACAACAATGCCTGCTAGCGAGGAAGTCACGGGGACTCTGCCAGTGGAGGAATTGGGTCCTCTTTCGGCAGAGTACTACCTGAGTACTCTGGAGCCCAAAACAAGAGAGGCGTACTTGTCCAAAAACATCACCATTCCACTGAAAGAAGAGGGCGAAGAGGTGGTGATCGACAGCATAAACGACTTGCCCGAAGACTCGAGTGAGCTGTGCACGCTTCTGACCAACGAGGAGTCGAGTCCAGAGCACTGGCTTGTTGTTGCGAAAGCGTACGCCAATCAGGGCAAGGTGGAAGAGGCTTTGAACGTGATCAAGAGCGCGCTGAACGCCCCGCACATCGTGGATTCGACCGGAGACGTCCAGGCAATGCTGCACGGGTTCCTGCCGTGGCTGTACCTCACCAAGGAAGGCCGCAGCGGGACCGCAGTGTCGTTTGATCTGGCATTAACCGAGACGAAAACTGCGCTGTCTCTTGACCCAAGCAACGAGGTGAACATGTTGGCTCAGGCTGTGCTGATGCTTTCGTCCAAACAGCAGAAAAACAAGAGAACCAACTTTGAGAAAGAGTCCAGAATCTTTGACAATCTGTTGCAGAAACACCCAAGGAACTGCTACGCCCTCCTGGGCAAGGCCAAGATCTACTTCTACAAGGAGAACTACGTGGCAGCTCTCAAACTGTTCCAGAGAGTGCTGACGCTCAATCCGCTGCTGAGACCAGACCCAAGAATAGGAATCGGGCTCTGTTTCTGGCTGTTGGACAAGAAAGTGCTGGCCAACCAGGCATGGCAAAACTCGATCCAGGTGAACCCAGAAAGGAATCTGGAGGCCAAGATCCTCATTTCCATCGCAAAGTTCGACGACTGTTTCACCTGTTCGTCCTCAGACGTGGAGTTCAAAGAAAAATACGCCGAAGCTCTAGAGTTTGCAAAGGCCTCGTACAACGACGACCCTTCGAACGAGGTGATCAACATCATTGTGGCGTCGTTCTACTTCTCCAAAGAGCAATACGACGTGGTGGAGAGGATCTGCGAAAAAGTCGTGGGCGACAACAAGGGCTCCGCAGCCGTCAAGAGTGACGCATTGTTTTGGCTGGCTAGGTGCAAGTTTGTTGAAAAAGACTACATGCAGGCGCAAAAGCTGTTCTCGGACTCCATCAAGAACAACGACAACAACATTCTCTCGAGGTTCGGTTATGGTCAGTGTCTGGTTCTCAGAAACGAACTGAACGACGCCATTAGAGCGTTTGAAAAAGTCCAAGAGTTGAACCCAAAGCTGCTGGAAGTGATGTACTCGTTGGGAATGCTGTATGCGAAGAACGCTAAGCAGTCGAAGAAAGCCATTGCGTTTTTGGAGAAGTATGTGACGCTTTCCAAAGAGCAGGGCGAGCCGATCAGCTCGTCTGCTCTGTCCACTCTGTCCAACCTTTATGAGGATAAAGACATTTCACAGTCGTTGAAATACTTGACGCTTCTCAAAGACCAAGAGTTGGCTGCTGGCAAGTCGGAGTCTGAGCTGTCCTTTGCGCTGCTGAACAATATTGGAGTGTTTTCGCTCTTGAAGAACGAGAACGATCCGTTGGCTCTTTTTGAAAATGCTTTGAAATCGCTTAGTGAAAACGCACAAGAACAAGACAACACCGATGCGCTGGAGATCACATTGAAGTACAACCTGGCCAGATGTAAAGAGTCGCAAAACAACTCCGACAGCGTCAAGGAAGCGATGACCATTTACGAGGAGATCTTAGGCAAATGTCCGCATTACACGAGTGCCAAGTTGAGATGGCTGTTGCTCACGTGTTTGTCGAACGACGACAACATTCAAGAGGAAGTCAGCAAGCTTTTGGAAGAGGAGTCGGACGATTTGGAGGTGAGATCATTCTACGGATGGTATGTGCGTAAGTTTGGAAAGAAGCATCATTTGACCACGTCGAAAAACAAAGATTTGGAGAGTGAGCATCATCGTGAGACCTTGGTGAATCACACGTCACATGATTGTTATGCATTGATTTCTCTTGGAAACGTCTACTGTTCTCTGGCGAGAGAGGCAAAAGATGCACAAAAGAAAGACCAATACTACGTGAGGGCAGCTCAGCTGTATCAGAAAGTGTTATCGATTGATCCACGCGATGCGTACGCGGCACAAGGTATTGCAATTATCTTTGCGGACAAGAAACAAACTGGTTTGGCGCTGGAGATTTTCAGAAAAGTGAGAGAGTCTCTTCAAGACATTTCTGTTTATATCAACCTTGGACACTGTTTGCTTGAGGCGAAGCAGTATGCCAAAGGTATCGAGAGTTATCAGTTGGCGTTGACCCGGTTTACGAACGGTGAGGATCCAAACATTTTGAATTTCATCAGCAGGGCATGGCTTTACAGAGCGTCTCATGAGAAGAATCTGGATTATTTCAAGACGGCGCTGGATTTTGCAGAGAAGGCGTTGCAACTGAACTCGTCGGCATCATTCAAGTTCAACATCGCGTTCATTCAGTTCCAGATTGCGGAGTTCATCAAGAGATTGTCTCCTGCTAAGCGTAGCATGGGAGATTTGGAGCAATGTCTCGTTGGCTTAGAACAAGCGATCAAGTCATTGAACGAGCTAGCAAGTGACGAGAAGCATCCACCTTTCCCATCTGAGGAGTTGAAGCTGAGAGCGAACATGGGTAACACGTTGACGAAGCAGTTGGAGAAGGCGATCTTGGACCAAAAGAGCTACGAACAAGAGTTGGAGACGAAGCTCAGGGAGGCCAAGAAACTCAAGACTTTGGAGGACCAAAAGAAGTTGGAGCAAAAGCTCAAGGAGGAAGAGGAGAGAAGGAAGTTGGAGGAAAAGCTTGCTGCTGAGAGAAAGCAACTTGAGGAGACGTCCAAAGAATGGAACCAGATGAGACTTGAAGAAGGGCGGGACAACAAGGACGAGCTGGACATCAATGAGGACGACGACAAGAAGACGAAGAAGAGAGGCGCTGGTTCCAGAAAGAACGCGAAGAAACAGCAAAAGAAGAAGAAGAAGGATTTTGTTGTTTCCGAGGAGGAGGAATCTGCGGACGAGTCTGGGTCTGGATCTGGATCTGAGCCATCTGGAGGGGAGATGAGTGATGGAGACGAGGAGGATACAAGCACAAAGAAAAGACGCAAGGGAAGTCGGTCTCAGGGGTCTCAGGAGTCTCCAAAGAAGAGGAAAGTGACGCAGAAGCAGAGAAAGAGTGCACTTTCGAAAGCCACCATTGACGATAGTGATGAGGATTTAGATGATGGGTTGTTTGATGAGGGCAGTGGCGATGCCGAGGAGGCCGCCGAGGAGGCCGCCGCAGACGTGACCGCGGACGCCGACGCCGAGAAAATCACCCGGACCAAGGCCAAGGTTATTGATGACGAGGAAGAGGAGTAATCTAGCAGAAAAATTTTTTACTACAGATATGTACAATTAAAGCTTTTTGATTTGACTATACGAAAGAGCTGGCTGGCGAGCGAAATGAGGAAGCAGAGCGAGGGAGCAAAGCGAGTCACCTCAATCACTCGATTCGACTCGTTTACCTATTTACTCACTCACTCACTCACTCACGACTCGCTTCGCTCGTCGTTCGCTCGTCAACGCTCATACTTCTTCGATCTCTTCTCCTTCACACTCTCCTTCACCTTCCTCACCTCGTCCTCCTTGGCATTGAAACGAACGTTTGTCTCCTTGTTCAATGGATTCTCATCGCTCTTCTGGAACTCCTTGTAGATGAGTTGTTCCAGCTGCTGTTTGCGGAGACCAGGGTTTTCCCTCTTGAACTCGGGCATCACTCTCTCAGTGTACGCGGCCAAGGCAGCTTTGAATCTTCTTTCTGGGTGCCTGTCGATATCCTTGTTTCCGACGGCGTCTGACTGGAGCAACGAGAGAGCGGCAAGAGAGTCTTCGACACCGTGAGCGTCGATGGTTTTCTTGTTGCCACTGCCAAACGCATTGAGGGCGTCATCGAGGTCAGAGTGTCCTGCCTTTTTACCCTTTTTGCCCTTTGGTTTTTTTTCAATGGTGTCTTCCTCCATGGCGAGCAAGGCTTCTCTCTCCTTCTTCTTGTCGAGTTCCTGTTGCTTTTTAGCCTGTTTTTCTAGCTGTTTCTTGTTTGGTTTTTTTCCGCCATCTTCCCAGTCAGAGTCTCCTCCAGACTGGATTTCTTCTGGCTCGTCATTCTTGGACTTCTTGCCTCCTTTTTTGGCCATGTTGTATGTGTGGGTGATTGGGGTAGGAGAAGAAGTGAGGGAGAATGGGGGAGAATTGAGCAAGAAATTTGTGCGATGGAGATATCGAAAAATAGCGAATATAATACCGAGCGACGAACGACGAGCGACGAACGACGAGCGACGAGCGAAGCGAGTCGTGAGTGACTAAATAAGTGAGTGAATATCTGAATGATAGGTACGGGGGATTCGGGGTAAGTGAATGAGGAAGTAAGCCTAGGGTGTGTGAAAGAGTAAATGACGATCAAGCGAGCAATTTTGTAGTCATTCATACATTGAGTGATCTGATCATCTGGACGAACGAACAACGAGCGAACAGCGAGCGAACAACAAGCGAACAACGAGCGAACAATGAACGAAGCGAGCAGTGATTGGGTGATTGATTGGGTGATTGAGACACGGAATCATTGAGTAAATGAGTGAGAGTTTGAGTAATTGACACGGTAAGTGAAGTTTTCTAGAAGCCTGTAAATGACGAGCATCGCTCTACGATTGTCTACAAGTCCCTTCAGTACGATCGAAGCGAGTGTTGCTACATCTTTTACTCACTCCTTCACTCTCAGAACATCATAGTGCTTCATCAATCACTCCCGACTTCATCAGAACTGTCAGAACCCAATAACTCGATACGTATATTTGAACGGCACTATTGATCGAGAAGAACTGATACAAGTAAAAAAGATGAGCCGAGCGAGTCGTGAGTGAGTGAGTGAATGGCTCACTTCCTCACGACTCGCTTCGCTCGTCGTTCGCTCGTCGGTTGCTCGTCAATTTCATATTCTGTTCCGCACTGCAATTGGCGCGGAAAATCTGCCGAATCTGCCCATGCGTATGTGCTCAAAAAAAGGACGAGCGAAGCGTCGTGAGTGAGTGGATCACCAGGGATCGGGAAACATCGGCGTTTCCTAGCGCCCGACGGAAACAGGAAACATTGCCGGAAACTCTGTTTCCTCGCTGTGAGTATGTAGTCAAGACTATTGCACCAAAAAAGGTGTCAAATCTCAAATCTATTTCTAAAGTTACAGTTTCACTGTGTAGTGAATTGGGTGATTTTTAGCTAGTTTCAGTTGAGCGTAGGCAACAACCTTCACTCTATTTGATCTTAGCTCATTCTTTCAAGCAAAACTCTTGTTTTGAGAAGGAATTCACTAGAATGTTTCCTGTTTCCGTAAACATTACTTGGAAAACGGAAACTGGAAACATTCTTAGAAAAAAAATAGCGGGAACATCGATATTTCCCGATCCCTGGTCAATCATTATTCGTTCAGCAGTTCATTCCTCACTCACCCACTTCAGTCGTAGCTACTCACATTCCCATGCTCGTCATTTCACTCATCGTCATTTCTATGTACATCTTACAACGAGCTAGGTGAATTCTATTAACAAGTGGAGAAACGGAGCGCAAGCAATAAAAGACGAGCGAAGCGAGTCATTCACTCATTTGGCCTTCGTTTGGTCTTTGATTGGTCTTCAATTGGACTCGCTTTGCTCGTCATTTGCAGGCGTTGGGACTTCATCGACGAGCGAAGCGAGTCATTCACTCACGCTCTTCGTTTGATCGCAATGACTAGAATTGGCTCGCAAATGACTCGCAAATGACTCGCTTCGCTCGTCATGTGCTCGTCGCCAACACAATAGACCCATCCAGCAAATCAATATCCTCAATCACCGCATCATCAATCAAATCCCCAATCTCCACCTCACTCAACATCCTCCTACGCTTCTTCAACTTCTCTCCCTTATCACCCAGCGCGAACCAACTCGTCTTCAAAACAGCCCGGACGCCGTAGTCCAGCAAAATCACCTCAATCAACCCATCCTCGGATGGCCCTTTCGCCACAACACACTTCACCTTCAGAGACTCGCCAGTCTTTTGCAACGAATCTCTCTGCAATTGCTCCAACGCTTTGAACGTGTAGAACCCTTCAATTTTGCGCGAAAGTTGTGCATTCAACCGGTTCTTGTACACCAGTTGCAGGGTGATGTAGTTGATATGCGCCTGAGTGAACGCAGCCTTCCCAGTAGCCAAGAACGAGTGCAACTGCCAGTGGTTCACCATATCGTTGAACCGACGCAGCGGCGACGTCACGGTCGAATACGCGTCCAAAGCCAGCGACTCGTGCCGAGCCGCAAACGGCGCCAGTTTCGAAGCCGTCAGATAGTGTCTCAAGGTAAACATGTCACGGGTCGTGAACCGATCTCCTTTGCTCTTAAGCTCGCCAATCACACTCTTGACTGACTCAGACATCGGAAGCGGGCTCTGGATCTTGAAAATCGCCGGAATCTTGTTTTCAAGCATGAACTCAGCAGCGACCCGGTTCGCTGCCACCATCACCTCCGAGACCAAAACCTCCGACTTGGACTGTGCTCCGTCGTTGTCCAGGTCGTTTTCCCGCTTGAACGCGAGCTTCACACGCTCGTTCTCGTCCTCCGCGATGTCGGTGATCTCTCTCTTCAACCGCACGTAGTTGAACGCCGTCAGGCGGCCCGCCTTCTCGGCCTGCTCGCGCAGCTTTGACGACACTCTGTGCAGGTTGAACAGGTCTTGTCTGATTCTGTCAGGCTCGAGGTTGTGGGCGGACGCGAGCTGGTCGAGGAGCTGCTGCGAGCGAGGCGAGTTGTCGAGGATCTCGCTGACGGAGTCGTAGTCGATGGAGACGAAGCGGGACGCGGTTCCGAAGCAAACGCTGCCGCCGACGGAGTCGTCGTCTGCGTCGACCGACCCCGACCCCGACCCCTCTCCGTCAACGCTCACCTTGAAGCTCACACGCAAGACGCGCGAACTGGCGTCGCCCGGTTTGCGTCCGAGCTGGACAGCGTCCGAAAAGGCCTTTGGGAGCATCGAAATCGCCTCGGCGCCGCTCACGTTCGGAAGATACAGCGTGAGCCCCCTCTCGAACGCGATCTGCGAGATCAGCGACCGCGGCGTCAGGTACGACGCCGGGTCGGCGACGTACGCACTCACCACAAACTCGTGCTCGCCAACGCGACGGACCGCAATGCCGTCGTCGATCTCGAGCGCGTCGGCCGCGTCGATGCAGTAGATCACGTCGTCAAAGTGCGGTCTGGGCTGCGGCTGCGGGTCGGCCGCAGCGTCGACAAAACGGCCGAGGTTCTCGGGCGTGATGCGCCGGTAGTACTCCTCCTCGGCGTCGGACTTGGCCGAGATCCCGCTGCCCGGGCTCAGCGCGTTGTACCACCACTTGGAAGGGTCGTCCAGGTTGCGGATCTCGCTGAGGTCGAGCAGCAGGTTGTAGATCGTCGAGCGCGAGATGTCGAGGTCTCTGTGGGAGGGCAGTTTTCTCACAATCTTGACGAGAAAGGACTCGAGAATGGCGTCGGTGACCGACCCGGCCGAGTACAGCTTGAAGAGCTCCACGACGTCGGCGTAGAACGCGGGCGCGGCGCTGGCGGCGCTGGTGGCCGCGCCCTGCAACCGCGCAGCAATGTACCGGGCCATCTCCTCGTACCGCTGCTCGTCCTTCTTGAACTCGTTCACCACCTTGTTGAACCGGACGATGCGGTGCAGCGGCATCACCGTGACGTGCGCCGCGGACATCGACGGGTCGTGCAGGTAGATCTGGCTGTTCTTGCGCAGACTCAGCACGAGCGCGTACAGCGTCTCGAAGTCGAACTGTGCGCTGATGCTGGCCAGTCCCTCGATGTCTCGCCCGAGCGAGAGCGAGTCGAACTGGTTGCTGATCGCGGTGGCGCTCTGCAGCCGCTCGAGCAGCCCGCGGTACGTGCGGTTGATCTGCGCGATGTTCTTGGAGGTCAGCCCCGCCGACAGCTGCTCGAGGTCGGTGTGCTGCAGAGCCACGTACAGCTGCTGCAGACTCAGGTGCACGGGCGACTCGGTGCACTGCAGCACGTTGTGCAGCACCTCGAGCTTGAGGTTGATCTCCGGCAGCAGGTCCCACGACCGGTTCACCATCTCGGTCAGGTACGTGGAGACGACGCCGGACAGCAGCGACGGAGCCACGTACGAGCGCACGTCGCTCGCGCCGTCCGCAGAGAACGTCGCCCGCGCCACGACGCCGTCAAACATCCGCGCACGGTTCACGTCGTCCTCGATCTTGTACCGGTTGCGGCCGATCGGCGCGACCGCCTCGTCGGTCTCGGTCTCGAGAAACTCCGACTCGTCCACGATCGCACCGGCAAACCACTCCTTCGGGAACACCTTCGGGATGCGCAGCTCCATCTTGTGGCGCGTCACAAACTCCAGCTCGCCGAACTTGTTCATCAGCGTGTAGCGCGGGTCGTCCACCGAGGTGGGCAGCTCCACGACGACAGCGAGCTCGTTGCGAGCAAACGTCGACGACAGGTCAACCACGTCTCCGACGTCCAGCTCGCCGTAGTACAGGTCCGCGAACGACGCGCTGCGGCTCACTTTGCCCAGCCGTCTCACCAGCATCCGCTGCACCAGAGTCCGCGACACGTCTTTGTCCATGTAGTCGAATTTCTTTGGCATCGCTTCCAGTCCAAACACTTTCTGTATCCATCTTTTGTTCGGCCTCACGTACCGCAGCTCGTTCAGGTGCCCGGTTTCCGCCCGCAGGTTCTCCACGTCCACGTTCGACGCTCGCTCCAGCAGTTCCTCGGGCGTCATGACGCGCTGCTCCGCCTGCCGTGTTGCTGTCTTCTTGCGTCGATGGATCGCTGTGCGAGAGCGCACAAACTGGGGGGTCCAAACGGCCGTCCCCGCGCTCGCCAGCGGTGTCGCCAGCCGAGCCGGCAGCCGAGCCGGCAAGAGGGCGCCCGCGCGCTTCCAGGGGAGTCGGTTCAGCATGGTTGGGGCAGGTGTGTATAGAGGGGAGTAAGAGATCAACGGGGAGTGAGTGGTTAGAGATATTTCAAAATTTTGAAAAATTTAAGAAAAATAAAAAAAAAAAAAAAAATATTTTTTCAGGCAGCGAAAAGACGAGCAAAGCGAAAAGACGAGCGAAGCGAGTCTTGAGTAAGCCAAATGACACATCAATCGAGTCATTCCTCGAATGATTGGCGACTTTGCGGTTGGAGAGAGGACAACACTTGACTTGAGAATCACCCAAAGTCTTGCTAAATCACCTCGTCTTGCTACATCCAGTCGTGGTAATCCCCCAGCCTTGCTACACCCAGCCTTGCTATGCCACCCAAATATGCCTTGACAAGCTGGACAGCCTGATCTGCCCCCGGATCAAGTTTCTCCCACTCTGGGCCTTGAGAATGCTCTAGTTTTTCACTCTCCAGATTTGTTACCCCGGAAAATTACATTCTTGGTAGTAGCAGAGTTGCGATCCGAATAGGTGGTGGGTGTGACATATTCGATGAGACCAACTAGCTGGTGGGTTCGCCAGTGTCACAGGTGCTCAGGAGCTGGCGCGTGTCAGTAACTGCTGATGCCAATTCACACCGGTGTCAGGTGCTCGTACCTTTTGGCTTCGTTTCTCTGCGAATTTGCTCTCTCACTCGAACAACTCGGTCATGGTGACTTCCAAAAGTGAGTGTTCTCAATCGTTTTAGCTTGATCTTACTCTATCTTCTTGCATCATCTCTATTCCTTATATTCTCAGTCTCTCGCTTTCCCGTTTACTCACTCACTCAGTACTTTGTCTTATTTTCAGTGATGCTGCCACATCTAAAACGTGTCACTAAGGCTCGTTTTGACTGTCATTTGCAGTTTGTGTCGTTAACAGCATTTCCGCCACTTGTTTCACGTGTCAGCAATGGTGTGCTGTCATTTCAAGATCGTGTCATTAACGCTTGTTTTGACTGACAATCTACAATTGTGTCACTAAATCTGCCAGTATCAGAGCGTGTCATTAGGGCTGCCAATTCAAAAACGTGTCGTTGGGAGCTTTTACACAGCCCGAGAATCTGACTAGAGTGAATCTGGTGACTAGTTGGGTAAACCCTTACCGCTAACGTGGGGGTACTGAGAAAACAATATCAGTCTGTTTGCTTTCTGGTAGGACAAAGTAGATTACATCTTTGAATATTTCGCCCTTTTGACTGGAAAATATACCTTGGTTCATCTGTGTGATCCTATTTTACCAGCTACCCTTGATGACGAATATGCTCACACGAGGTCTGGACAGCCCCGAAACAGTAACTCGTCAAAATAATGACCCCATCTTCTCTTTGAGAGGGAAAACGCAACGAGCGAAGACAGTTGCCCTTGCGAACCAAACAGACAAAGCAAGTCCATTATACCCATGTAATGGAGAATTAGTAGCACTGTTCCTAACTTTATGCAAATGTCAGAAAATAGTGTTAAATAAGTGGAGATCATACTCTTCGCTACGAACCAGAGCTATCGGGCTTATCTTGATTCGACTCACTCACTTCGTCAGCTCGAACTTACTCTGCTGATCGACAGCCCCGAAATAAGTTTCCATAGCCCCAAAAGTGGAAAGCTGTTGAAATTAAGCTTCAGCGTACCGGTATGATAGGATGGACAATGGAGCGAGAATACTCTGTCTGTGGGCCTAATTTCGTGGACTCTCGCGACCTAGGCGACTGGAGCGAGTCCATTTTAATCCGATACTGTGAAAGTGGCAGCACTGTCGTTATTGCGCGTAACTCTATGGCTACCACAGATAAAAAGGAATGGACGGACTCGTTCTTTACCTCAAACAACACATAGTTAGCGTACTCGCATTGTGTGAACTCGCTCCGTCCCTCCATTCAAGCTTGCTTCCAACATACGCAGCCCCAAAGTAATCTTCCATAGCCCCAGAATTGGAAAGCCCTCGAATTATTGACCTTCAAGGTTCTTTTTAAGAGGAACCCTCGAGAGAGGGTTCTCTATCTGTTTTCCTCCTGTCCGAGTGCCTGGTTTTTCATACCTGCGTCGCTTGTCCACCAGGGCCCCAATTTTGCGAAAATGGTGGCACTGTCGTTGTTGTTCGTGAGTTCATGTTCATACCAGGTAAACACGAAAAAAGAACACAGACCTCATTACTGAACGTAAACAATATCACTTGTGCTCGCATAGTGTAGCTTTGCTTTATCCCTCAATTCAACCTGGCTCTCAAAATCCGCAGCCCCAAAATAGTGTTCCATAGCCATTGACTTGTCCCCCCAAATTCTGTTTCACACACAGGTGCTCGCGGAAAATCTGCCCTTTCTGCTTATGCATTGAAAATAAAAAATCACTTGAACATGCAGAGTCAGTCAGTCTGTTGGCCGAGTATTTACGGCACTGGCCCCCCAGCAAATGATGACCAAGGTGGGATCGTCATTTGATAAAGGTCGCTGAGTTCTGTTTTGCACGTTCTTTTGCATCTTTGCCGGTCATTCAATGGTCATTAACTAGTTCACTTAGTATAGTTAGATATCATTGAACTCGCTTTCAGTGACCTAGTTCAAACGTTGCGATGGGCGACAAGGAAGGAAGCGCCACAGTAGTTTTGATGTCTCCTACGGTCACAGAAAAGGCCAATCTCTTTGCGAACCTTCTGCGAACACTCTGACTCAAATCCAGATGCGCCCTGTCATCATTGATCAAAACCCCATACGTCTTCGAATATAACCTCTTCTAAAGCTTATTTTGTGGCGAACTGCGCAGGACCTCAACCAAGTGACCTCTCGATGGCCTTATCTTAGAAAACTTCGGTCGAGCTACCTCGCCAAACTTCTGGAGCTGGCCGATTGCAGGCCGTCAAGAAGCTTTAACGTCATTGATTGAGAGGTTGATTTGAGCTCTTCCAACTTGGAAGATCCCCGCCCCCCTTAAAAAAGTGACCTGCTCTGACGTGGGCATTGGATTTTTAGGTGGTACGATAAGGTCGGCTGGTTCGAGAAACGGGTCGTCTACGACGAAAAGTTGTATGGTGCGATTGTCTTTGAGACAACGTTATTTTTTTCGTCCGTAGGGCAACTGTTGATCTCTCCTGTGTTCTCAATGCATTGATTCGATTGGCTCGTCAACTTCAGCTCGGCCTTTTTGTCAAAAGCGCCAAAACAGTTTCTCACAGCCCCAGCTTTGAAAAGCTGACAAAGTCCTCACTTTCCTCTAACCCGTTCGGAAGTGATGAGAGAGGTTCACATTCTCGACTGGTCACTTGCTGGCACTGGTGACGAGTATACTCGCTTGTCTACTAATTTCTCAATTGTGGGAAACTGATGACTTGGGATTGCTGCTCGTAACTCCATACATACGACAGGCAGACATGGGAACACAAGCAATGTTTTTTCATTGTTCCGCAAAGATATGTCATGTACTGTCATGTACTGTCATGTTGGCTGGCTTCGCTTGTCACATGAAGCTTGCCTCTACTTTCGGCAGCCCTGAGAGGGTTTCTTTTGCCCCGAAACCTAAAGCCGTCAAAGTCATGATTCTCCTCACTGATTTCGAGGATCGGAGCAACAAGCGAAGTGAGTCCATAGAAGTCTTGATACTAGGAATTGACAGCACTGTAGGTGTTGCTCAGGACTCTGTGATTATCACAGGGAAACACAGAAAAAGAACACACGCCGACACTAGGTAATTATACTCTTCGTACTCGCATCCTGTCAATTTGCTTCGCTTTCAATATCAATCTCGCCACATTTGGGGAGAGCCTCAAAAAAGAGAAAGCTGCTGAAACCGAGACTTTTTCACCCGTATGACAGGATAACGAAAGGAGCAAGAAAAGTTGCTTTTTTCGTCCATTTACGTGACCCCTCGCAAACCAAACAGGCCTAGGGTGTCCACCAGAGCCAATACTGACAAATTGGTATCACCGTGAAAGTTGCTGTCACTGATGATGTAAAAAGACGAGCGAAGCTTATCTTTCATCTGAGGTGAAGCTATATTCTTCAAGTTCATTGAGCTCGTTTCGCTCATGATTCCAGACTCGCCTCGTTGTTAACAGCCCCCAAAAACTGGAAGGCTGTCTAGATCAAGGATAATCATTCTTGAGCTGTGTGAGAATATACACAAAAGCAGAGGTTTAATATCAATACCTCTTCTATTTGACTGAACAGAGTGAGGCAAGCCCACACTCTTGAGTCCGAAACGTACTGCAATCAAGGACTCGGCTAGCACTTCTGTGCCTTGACAGACATGCGTGAAAAAGCGAGCAAAGCGAACGACGAGCGCAGCGAGTCGTGAGTGCGGACGTGAGTGACTGAATAAGAAAGCAAATGATTATATTCAGCCTCACAAAGACAAGGCTTTCTCCAAATGTAGATGAATAGGATGTCGTTGTGTCAACTCAAACTCGCTCATCAGCAGCCCCAAAATAAATTTCCACCGCCCCAAATCCGGGGAAATGAAAAATTGTAAACTTCGTTTTTCGAGTGGCTAATATACGACGAGCAAAGCGAGTCTCTTCGTGAACCAGCTTAGTTTGTTGATTTGTCGCTCCACATACCTTTGCTCGCTTGAACAAGACGATTACACTGGATTGCTTGTTATTCTTCCCTCGTTTGTGAATTACAATCCCAGATATCTAGGAGAACCATATACTTACTACTTCTACCCTCCGTTTATGATAGGCGTATTCAACAAAGCACCTTCGCTCGTCTCTGAGGCCACACAAGGTATATTCTTTGGACTATGATTTGGGTTCGTAGCCCCAGAAAGTGGATGACAGAGAAGTTTGACTTCATGACAAGCAAAGCCCCCTTATAAGTGGAGACTAGTTGTACTGACTGGCGAAGCGAGTCAGCCTTCTCAAACATGGATAACTCACTCTTTGCCCGGCACTGCACTCAAGGCCACCAAGTGGTGTTGTTCATGTGCTGATCATCCAAACTAATATCCCATTTACAAGTCATCAAAATCACTCGGTCCCGTTGATGTATGAAATATTTTGTTTTGCGGAGAAAGTCGCGGAAACCGGGTAACTGATTTTGAGTTCATTATTTGTCTCCCCGTAACATCTACACCCACTGCTTCTTGTTGCCTCCACCAACGATGACCTCTACCGGAAACACAGACGTCGATTACGCCCTCGCACTCGTGCTTGCTGGCACGGGCCGCGCGCTCCAGCTCCTGCAATGGGCTGTTCTGTCGTTCAAATCTCAGCACCCTGACATTTTCTCTGTGCTAGTCTACACCATCGGAACATACATTGTGTGGCGCCTGCTCGTTCGAACCATCAGAACCGTCTACCGCACGGTACTCTTTGCCGCGAAAACAGCACTGGTGTTGCTTGTGCTGCTTGTGCTGCTGCAAGTTTACTCGACGGGAACCAGCGACCTCGCCAGCGACCTACATTTCGCAGCATCCCAACTCTCCCTCGTGGCTACGCTAGTGTACACCTTTGCGGCACAGGTCGTCCGCAAGCTCGCGCTCGGACTCGGACTCAAACAGGCCTCGGACTTTACGTTTGCCGACACTCTTGACCCGCGTCTGCTGAGTCTGCTGCCACAGGACGTGCAGTCGCGCATTACAGACTTTGTTGCCTCCCTTTCCCGCTAATAAATATCACTAATATGATGGCATTTTTCTATCTGTTGTAGTTGTAGCTTCTCTGCTGCGCCACGTGCTGCACTGCCACGCTTAGTGGACTCCGGCTTTCGCGCGTTCGCAGTTTTCGCCGGTGGCACACCGCTCTGCGCTGAGCGCTGCGCGCCGCGCGCTGCGCGCTGCACCGCCACACGTCTCTCAGTGGCGAAGTGCCACCACCCAAACCAGAGGCGGGCGGGCGAAATTTTGGAGAAAGGTGTGTGTGTGTGTTTTTTTTTTTTGCTAAGAACTCGTGGAGAATTTGAATTTCCCTCTTGCACTTGTTTTGTTTTACTTGAATTGAGTCGATTTCCAGCGTTCGAAAACCCCTGCAAAGCGCCGTCTGTTGAACACACCATCACCTTTGGCGTACCAGAGTGTCCTGTCTCCTCGTCCGCCGCAATCGTGTTTTGATACCAGCTGTTTTCTTGCAAAACACAACACAACAAAACTACCGATTGATCTGGTTTAGTCGAACTCGACTTTGAGGTCCCTTGCGTTCCCGTGAAATCCAATTCACCACACCAGACATAACAGTGGCCGCTGAACAGTTCTAGACGGTCCAATCAGATCGCTTTTCGCATCATGTCTAACAGAAGAAGAGCATACCCACAGGCAATCTATCAGGCTACTCCTGACCCGTCTGCTGCCTACGGACTGCCGCAACAGCCGGCAGCAGGAGCCTCAGCGCCGACAGCAGGCCCCTACGCGGCCCAGCAGGTCCCGCAGGTCCCGCAGGTCCCACAGGCTGGCCAGGTGGCCGGTCAGCCGGTGGACCAGCTTGCTCAAGGCGTTGCAGGAATCAGTCTTGGACAGAATCCATACGCCCAGCAACAAGCTGCCGCCCAGCAGGCTCCCGGCGTTGCCGGTGGTGCCTATGCCGCCTACGGCGGAATCTACGGACAGCCTGCTGACGCTACGCAAGCAGCACAGAACCCGGCGTACCCTCAACCTTCCTACCAACAACCGGCGTATCAAGCACAGGGTCAGCAGACTCAACCAACGTTGCCATTGAACCAGCTGTACTCCACCGACCTGCTGAAAGAAACTCCTCCTCCAATTGCAGACCTCCAGTTCCCACCACCGCCAATTATTCTGGCTCCAGGTACAGCGGTGACTTCAAACCCAGAGGCCAACTCGTCTCCAGAGTACTTCAGATCCACTCTGAACGTGGTTCCAACAACCAGTTCTCTCTTGAAGAAATCCAAGCTGCCTTTGGCCCTGGTGGTGAGACCATACGTTTCTTTGCACGACTCGGAAAGACCTGTTCCCGTGGTTGAAGACACCATCATTTCCAGATGCCGTCGGTGCAGATCCTACATCAATCCATTTGTTCAGTTCAACGACCAAGGAAGAAGATGGAGATGTAACTTCTGTAACTTGCTCAACGACGTTCCAGGAGGTTTCGACTATGACAGAGTTACCGACACCTACAAGAACAGAATGGAGAGAAATGAGTTGAACTACGGTGTCGTTGAGTTCGTTGCTCCTTCTGAGTACATGGTGAGACCACCGCAACCTCTTGTTTTTGTCTTTGTCTTGGACGTCTCTGCCGCGTCTATTCAAAACGGACTCTTGGCCATTGTCACGAGAACCATCTTGGAAAGTTTGGACAGGATTCCAAACAGCACAGGCAGAGCCAGAGTTGCATTTTTGGCTGTTGATTCTAGTCTGTCGTTTTTCACCATCCCAAGCGATGACCAGACCGACAAAGAGGTTTCCATGCTCATTGTTTCAGATCTCGACGAGGTTCTGATTCCATCCCCTGAAAACCTATTGGTGAACTTGAAGGATTGCAGAAAGAACGTTGATAAGTTGTTGAACAACTTTGTGAGCTACTTCTCTTCGAACCAGAGCACCGGATCTGCTTTGGGCCCAGCTTTGAAGTCCGCACACAAGTTGATCTCTCAAATTGGTGGTAAGATCGTGTGCTTTTCTTCTGCACTGCCTAACTTGGGTGTTGGAAAGTTGGCTATCAGAGATGAGAATGCAGTCAGTGGTAAGCAAAAAGAGGCTTCTGCTCTGTTGACTCCAAACAACTCGTTCTACAAGTCCTTTGCTGTTGAGTGCAACAAGTCGCAAGTCACTGTCGACATGTTTTTGACTGGCTCGAACTACCAGGATGTGGCTACTCTTTCCAACTTGCCAAGATACACCGCTGGTCAGACTCACTTCTATCCTGCATGGTCTGCTGCTAGAGACGAGGACGTGACAAAACTCACAAAAGAGGTGTCCAACCACCTTTCCATGGATATTGCTTTGGAGGCTGTTTTGAGAGTGAGAGGTTCAAGTGGAATCAGAATGAGTGCCTTTTATGGTAACTTCTTTAACAGATCTTCTGACCTGTGTTCTTTCCCAACGTTCCCAAGAGACCAGTCTTACGTTATCGAGATGTCTATTGACGACTACATCTCCAAACCATACATCTATGTTCAATGCGCTGTTTTGCACACCACTTGTTTTGGTGAAAGAAGAATCAGAGTGATGACTCTTGGGTTGCCAACTTCCAAAGATCTTACCGATGTTTACGCGTCTGCTGATCAGCTGGCCATCACAAACTACTTTACTCACAAAGCTATCGAGAAGACGCTGTCCTCATCTTTGAACGATGCCAGAGACTACTTGAACAAGGTTCTTGTTGACATCTTATCGATTTACAAGAAGGAGATTGTTCCAGGAAACCTTGGCTCTTCGTCTCCATTGCAACTGTGCACCAACCTCAGAATGCTTCCGCTTTTGCTGCAGTCGTTGACCAAACACATTGGATTTAGAGCAGGAAAGGTGCCATCTGACCACAGATCCTCTGCATTGAACAAGCTGAGCACTTTGCCTCTGCCTAAATTAATCAACTACATCTACCCAAGCGTCTATGCGTTGCACTCTATGACCGATGACTGTGGACTGCCATACGAAGGAGAGGACGACCCATACGACATTCCGCCAAAGAAGAACGGTGAGATTGTTTTGCCGGAATCCGTCAACGCCACGATCGGAAACTTTGAGAAGTACGGATTGTACCTGATAAACAACACTTCTGAGCTGTTCCTTTACATTGGCGGTGATGCTGTTCCTCAGTTGGTCAACGATGTGTTTGGAGTCGAGTCTCTCAACGATATTCCTATTGGAAAGGCTGAACTTCCAAAGTTGGAGAATGAGTTTAACGTTCGTGTGAGAAACATCATCGACAAGATCAGAGAAAACAACGATACGATTTCGTACTTGAGTTTGTACGTGGTCCGCGGTCCTTCGTCCAACGAGAACATGTTCACAGCCAACAGAGACATCATTCCTCTGAGAATGTGGAGTTTGTCGGAGTTGGTTGAGGACAGGGTGAGTGCGAACCTGAGCTACAAGGAGTACTTGACCCAGTTGAGAGAGAAGATTTCGTCTTAGAGAAAGAGCTGCTGTTGGTGCTTTATAATTAGAGAGTTTGCGATTTCCGGAGTGGACTCAAAAGCTGACTACAACCACGTGTTTTATTTTACTTTTTTACTTTGTCTTTTTCACGTAACTGACTACTATTTACCATGTTTTGAACCAAATTTTTGTGTGTGTCATCAATGCAACTAGATTCAAGCCACAAGGTAGTGGATTTCCACAGGCTACTTAGTCCGTTCGCCGCGATAAAACGAGGCACGATACGAGATAAAAAAAGAATCTCTGATACTTCACAGCGAACGCGAACGCTCCAATGAGAAACTGAATTTTGGTGTAAAAAAGTAAGCGAGCCGTGTCTAGAAATGGCAGACGAGCCGGGACGTTTTTTTTTTTTTTTGCCAAAGCGTTGGTTGTGTGTTTTCTCTCTGGAGATGTTGAATTAGTTGGATTGAAGACGAACGTAGTTGAAAAGTTTGTTTTGCTCTCACAACAAAGGAACAGTCGTGGTACACAAATTCACGTTTAATAATAGGTAAGTACCAATTACACTGGTCAAAGTTCGAGCGAGAAGTGCAGTGGGTCTCAGTGAACGTGAGAGCGGTGGGTCTGCAAATAAGGTTGACGGTGCCAAAGAACTCCGTGGTTGCACCGCACAGTTCAGCAGTTGGACTAGTCCCCATCGAAACCCACTCCATTGCGGTGGAATGGTTTGGGGGGCCTAGACGAGCACCGCAGAAAAACGCAACGTTTGGTGGCGTTATCATTACGGACCCGCCTTATTCGAACGAACACTGCTCCTACCTAGCGCGACTACACGTTCACTCCGCTTGTTCCAGTTCAATCACCTGGTAACGCTGGTATTTCCAACCTTTCCACGTCGTCATTGAAATCCCAGTAAGTCGCTGCCGAATGAACCAGCCCCAAGACACCCATGCACAGGCTGGTTTTTTGTTCGCGATCCGACCAATCACGAGTCAATGATTTTTTTTGAGTGGTGAAAAAGCGAAGAAAAAAGTTGCAGGGATTACATAAGCCGGCGCAGATTTTACAAAGGATGAGATTTTTTTTCAACTTGAATGTGTTATTGAGAAAGGTTGGTTGGCCAGTTGTTTCTTTGAGGCTTTGACGTATTGTGTTTGAGGAGCAAAAACTAACAGATTCCGCCAAAAGTAAAGTCAAAATGTTGAGACAATCGCTGAGATCCGTGGCTAGACTTCCTGCCAGCCAAGTCCAAGTTAGAAACGCTTCTGCTTTGTCCCAAGCTACCGTTTCCAACATACAACTGAGATGGGAGAAGCTTCCAGAGTCCGACAGAAAGGACGTCATCGAGGCCCTTGCCGAGAGACAAAAGCTTCCATGGAAGGACCTTACAAGCGAGGAGAAGAAGGCTGCCTTCTACGTGTCATTCGGTGAGTGGGGTCCAAGAAAGCCAATCCACACCGCTGAGGATGTTAGATACATTTTCTGGGGTACTGTGATTGGTGTCGGTATAACCGCCGCTGGTTTCCTATACTACAGATCCAAGAGAAACATTCCAAAGACCATGAACAGAGAGTGGCAAGAACAATCCGACGAGTACTTGAAATCGAAGAACGCCAACCCATTCAGCACGTACTCTCAAGTCCAATCCAAATAAGTGCAGTTACAAACAGCTGTCTCAAACGGGATGGAGTTGTGTATCTTTTAACACGCATTTTCAGTTCAGTTAGAGAAACATTAGAAATATGGAAACTCCATCTCCGTCCACTCCCTTTCCTATCCACTTTACATCTTTACTCCATCTAAATCCATATCATTCTGTCTAGAAAAGAAAACAATGACTTTCCATACAACATTTTTTTATTTATTATATCTACATTGTTACACATAAAGTGGTTGTTTTTTTTTAATTCAGAATAAGAACTTTTTGATTAGCTTCACCATGAAATCCTAGTAGTCGACACTCGTATTCTAATTTACACATTTATTTCCCTGATCGTACATGCTCACCAAAGTCGTTTGTTCACCATCCTCAAAACCTTTTGAGCTTTTGCTCCAAACTTCACCGGAGGTGGTACACTCTCAGATTGAGAAACTTCGTTTGGAACTTCTGGAGTTCTCACAACGTGAGTATTCTCATTCAATGCAGACTTGTTCTCTATCCGCAAATCCGCAACTTCGCAGTACCCTGAATCCTTCAGAACTCTGGCAATCTCCTGATGTTTCTCTTCTCCCAGAATTGTTTCAAAATCTTGTAATTTGATCCAATTGACAACCAGCTCTTGGAAATTCTTCTCCTCATTTTCATAGGCCTTCCGCAGCTGTTCCAAGTGAATCGACTTGGAATCTCTAATGAAGGAGCCAATCATAGGCCATAGCAAGTTCCACATCCGCGTCTTTTCTGGAGATAACAATTGTTTCCTCTCAATGTGAGGATATGAAGAATAGAAGTCTGCAGTTCCACATAGCAGCATCACTTGCAAGTCCAAGACATATTTCACTTCGCCTCGAGTGACGAAATAAACAGGAAGGTATGTAGCTGCTTCCTTTGCAGAAGGAACACGATCAAACTTGGCCTGTTGTATGCCATATGGATAATAGCTCCGGATCAGTTTCTTTTTCTCAGTATCTTGCCGTGCCGCTTCGAGTTTGGCACGCATCTGTTCCTCTTGTTGTTTCTTTGCGTTCTCTTCCTCCTCTTTCTTTCTGCGCTCTTGTTCTTGTAACTCTGCTTCCCGTTTCTCTTCTTGTCTCTTTCTCTCCAACTCAGCAATACTCTTGGCAATCTGTTGTTGTCTTGCTTTCTTTCTTTCTAACCTCTGTTGTTCAAGAGCTTCTCTTGCCTTCTTGGCCTCAAGCTCTCTTTGTTTTTTAGCCTCGATCTCCTCTGGAGTCAAAGGCGAAGTAACGACAGGTTTCTCGATCTCTTTCTTGTCTTGTTCAACAGGCTCTTTGATAACTTGTGGACTTCCCTCAGACTTCACAATTGGAGCCGGTGGGTGTGTTTTGGTGTCAGGCGTTGGTACCGTTGAACGAGCTGGCGAAGATGAGCTTGAGTTTAAATTGTCCAAGCTTTCTGTAGATTTTTTCTTCTTCAATTTTTTCCCATTGAGCAAACTGTCTGGCTTCTTCTTCTTTGTCTTGTGTTTTTCGTTTTTCACCTTGTCATCATAATCCTCTCCTTCGTCACCTGCGTCGTTCTCTGCATCATCAACATTCTCAAGTGAACTGCCGACACTGGGCTCTCTGCTTTCGTCTTCAGCTCTTCTTCTTTTGAGACCTTTTCTTTTCGTACCTGGACTTCCAGAGCCATCGCTGGAGTTGAAGTTGGCAGCAGCTTCTTCCAAGATTTTGATTTCCTCATCATCAGCAATGTAGCTCTCTTTGATGATCTCGAGCGCGGTTCTTCCTCTTCTATCCCTGAGCAGGGGATTCGCCTTGTTCTCCAACAGCAGGCGAACCATGCTCAGATGATCTTTCCCAACGGCATACATCAAAGGAGTGACGCCATTCTTATCTGCGTAGTTCACATTCGCACCAAATGCAATAAGCAAACTTGCGATATCGGTGTGGCCATGTTTGGCAGCAAGACTCAGCAAATCAGGAGAGATCTTACTACCTGCCAAATTCGACACATAATTCAAGACAAACGTGACATCGTTCTCGGCAACTTTGGTATAAATCTCAGACCTTCCTTCCCGTGAAAATAGGTCGTAAAACGTGTTTTGATTCTGTCTTCGAAGCAAACCATCTTCTTTCTCCGAGTCAGTGCCGGTCCCAGTACCTGTGTTGTGACCTCTGGCCATTCTTTTCTTGAAGTCTCTAGCCGACTGAGCTAGCAGCTTCTTCAACTTTCTCACCTTGACCAAGTCGTCTTCCTCCAACTCGTTCAAATCGCGCTCTCTTTCCACCGCGTCCAACGCAGAATCGCCTTGGGAATTGACAAGGCATGGATTCGCTCCTCGATCAAGCAGAACGCGGACAGCTTCGTAGTGCAGGTTCGACGCAGCATCAATCAGCGGACTGTCTTTGTCGATGTGACCTGATTGAGCATCGATGTCTGCATCGTTGTCCAGAAGTAATTCCACAATGTTTGTGTAACCTTCAAGAGCAGCCTCGTGCAACGGCGTGTTCCCTGCGTAGTCTGCCTCGTTCACGTTGGCGCCTCTTTCAATCAACTCTTTTGCCTCTGCGTAATTGCCCTTTGCGCACACTCTTTGGAGCAAAGACCGACCCGACGCATCCTTACCAGATTTTCCAGACACTTTTCTTGGCTCTGCAGAGTTTTGTTTCGACGAAGAGTTCGAAGGAGATCTCCGTTTTGCGAGTTTCTTGGAACCTACCGTTTCCCTTTCTGTATCATCATCGTCCGAGTCGTCGCCGGAGTTCGAGTGTCTCATGAGTCTGTGCAATCGTCTTGTTCTTCTGGAGGGAAGAGGAATCGAGTCTTCCATATCTGTGTCCATATCTGACAATGCTGTCTCACCAGCTGTTTCCAGCGCTGCTGGTTGCTCAGACGCAGCACGGACAGAACGGGACTCTTCTTTCTCGGAAACAGAGCCCTTTCTGCTACTCTTACCAGAGATGTTCTCCTTGTCGTCGTCCCTCTTGAGAACAGGCAGAACAGGCGCAATTTTCAACTCCTCCTCTTCCTTCTTGATCTGTGTTGTTGGGGATTTTTCAGTCTGAATGGCAGTTTCCACAGGCACCTCGCTAGTGCTATGGCTTTTGATTGCCTTTCCCGAGCTGTCGTATATTGTAAAGCTGCTGGGTTTCTTGTGTTTTTTCATTGGCTGCAAACTGTTGATGAGACTCGACCTGTTGCTCAAGCTGGGCAGTGATGTGCTTGTCTTGGGCCCGGGAGGTCGCTTCTCGTGAACTGAAGAGGCATTCAGTTTGGCCACTCCTCCGCTAGCTAGAGACGATGTGAGCGGTGCAGAGGAGGCGGCAGCCGCGGCAGCCGCGGCAGGCGCTGCTGCTGGCGCTGCGGCAGGGCTTCTGGACCGTGCGACGGATTTCTCGTCGTCGCCGTGATCCATTCTATCGGTGGGCAAGCTGGTGAGGACAGAAAAGAGGGAAACAAAACCAACATGAGCATTTTTTTTTTTTTTTTATTATATTTTTTTGCCATGTGGGAAATTTCAAGATATTTTTTTCGAACAAAGGGGAAAAAAAATCGAGGAAAAAAAAAAATATACCGACGCGTCGATCGACGCTATATGTTTTTATTACAGTGCATTACTACAGACGAGCGAACAACCAACATACAATAAGCAAACAACATCCAATGAAACAACAAGCAAATCGAGCCACGCCAGACTCATGAAGTGGAGGAGAGAAGTGAATTGATATTTGACAGAAGGGGAGCCCAATGACGAGCAATGCAAAGACGAGCGGAGTTGAGTTGAATTGATAGATGAGATGAGCGCAATTCCTGACCATCGCGGTGCGATTACTCGCAGGAAATGAAACTTTGAGCCACAGATTACAACTTTCAAAGTTACAATCTATGACTCGCCTCTCTTGTCGTTACTCGTCACTCGCTAGACGGCGACTGCGGCACACTAAACCCAAGATACTGCCCCCATTCCATCAACTCATAAATGAGAGTCAAATTGGGCGAGATAAGCGGGGCTTTGGCCTTGAGCATGTTGTAAGCCTCATTGTAGCCGACTCTGTTTGCTTTCATGAAGTATGCAAGGATGAGCGAGGCCGACCGGGACACGCCGCACTGGCAGTGTATGAGCACTTTTTTGTTGCTGGCGAGGGCCTCGTCGATGACGTCTGTGAGCTTTGGGAAGTCGGATACGAGTCTTGATGTGTGAGACCAAGGAATGAAGAAGTACTTTATTTCAGACCCGGTCTGCGACACGTGATCGGAGTAGTCTGTGATCTCCTGTGCAACGTTGATGATGACGTCAAAGTCGAGCAGCTGGCTGAGCGTTGGTTCCGAATAGAGGTACAAATTTGGCTCAAGCACGCACACGGGGCCATCTGGGTATGCGTTTTTGTAGCACGATGGATCGAACGAGGCGGCGTTCGCGTGGCGGGAGGGTCCAGACGCCGGTGAGGAGCACAGATCGGCTATTCGGGACGGCGACGGCGACGCTGGGTGTTGTTGTAGAGTCATTTTCTGGAGCGAATGGGTGATTGTCTGTGGTCTGACGGAGTCTTCTAAAGGTTGTAATTGTGGTTGTGGTGGTGGTGGTGGTTGTGTGGTGGTGGTGGAGGTGGTGGATGCGAGTTCTGGTGTGAAGTTGGAGGCACACGAGTCTGTTGGGATCGTGAGAGCAAGCGTTCTGCTGCGTCCGCGCTGGGCAAACATTGCTGTTGGAGACGACGGCGACGGCGAGAGCAGCGCGGCGTTGAGCGACGGCGTGCGGTAGAGCCGCGGCGCTTTGGCGGGACTAGCGGCGGGCACTGCCGCAGGCATTGCCATGGGTGGTGCTACCACGGGAGTAGCGGCGGGCGCTGCGGACGGGGCAGGAACGGCTTGCGAAGTCTGTGAGAGAATCTGTTTGGACCCGTTGGCAGCGTATGTCAGCGGAATGGGGTATTTGGAAGGCCCCTTTGAAAGGTCGAGCTGCAGGTTCTTCAGGTTCTTGGGTCTGCGGGGCACTGGGCCGAGCACGTCGGGCGTGGCGGTGGCCAAGGACGGTCCCAGAGGGTCGACCGGAGGGTCTCTGGATCTTGTGGAGCTTTTCATGGTGGGGTGGCGGTGGGGCCGCGACGTGGGCGGCGAGGCCAGCGCGGGCAAGCTGGGCAGTGAGAGGGCTGAGCAAGCTGGGCAAGCTGGGCAAGCGGGCGCGGAATTGGGCTGGTTTTGTTGCGGTGGCGGTGGGAATCGAGCAAGTTGGAAGGCGGTGGTTTGCAAGAAAAAAAAGCCGCAACAGAGGCAGATTCGGGCGCAAACAGAGGGAACAGAGTGTTTGCCGTGGACGGCGTGCGGTTGTAGAGCTTGGTGGAGCCAAAAAAATAATGTTTTTCTGCGGATTGAAACGGACAGACAACAAACAAACAAGTAAATTAATTTAAATTATTTTTCTCTATCTCGAGTTGGTTTATGTAACATTTTCAAAAAAATTCTCCTTCTGAAACATCTTTAGACAAATACGGAAATTTTCTAATTTTAGATAACAAAGATCGATCTCAAGAATTTCCGCTAGTGGACCCTGGAAAGAGTGAGGACGGAACGCTTGAGACTGGCGTCGATGTGGCGGCGGGAAACGGCGACGTGGCGGCCGCGGGTGTCCAGGTACGCGAGGAACTCGGCCACGGAGCCGCCGACGCCGAAGTAGAGGTCTTTGGCAGCGACCAGAGCTGTGGTATTTTCACTGTCGAGCAACTCGAGCAGCATTTCCCCAACGACGCGGAGCGTCGCGGGAGCGTAGATGGTTTCGCTTGTGAGGACGAGTCGCGAGTCTCCCGGGGCTGGCGCGGCCGCTTCGGCCAGCAGTTGCATGAACGGCCTGCTCCAGGGCCCGCTCACGAGCTGGATCGAGAAGCCGTTGGAGGCCAGCCAGTTGCAGAACGCTGCAGCGACGCGGGCCGTCACGTCGAGCTCGTCGTCGCGCACGCTGCCGTCGTGCTGCGGCCGCTGCTGGAGCTCGCGCAGCTCCGCGGCGCTCGGCACCGTGCGGCACCACGTCACCAGCAGGTTGGGCACGGTGACGAGCCGCAGGACCTCGTAGTTGAAGTCTGTGAGAACGAGCTGAAATTTTTTTTCAAGTGTTTTTTTTTCCTCGGAGCCGCACAGCGAGTCTTGAAGGGCCCTTTTGAACAGATACAGACCGGGTAAGGCCGTGCCGCAGCCGAGCTCGACGACCGTGGTAGGGTGGAGGGAGTGCTGGCGCGCGTGCAGCTGCTCGATCAGGTCGAACGAGCACTCCCACGCCTTGAGCCCGCCTTCGTAGACCCCGTTCTTGAGGTCTTCGGCGGTCTCGCCAATGAGGATCCTGAACTCCTCGGACCGGTTGCTCGCGCCGTCCTCGAGCATCAGCTGTTGCTTCACGTCGTACAGCTCGCGCCGGTACAGCTCGAGCGTGCCGTCGAGCAGCGGCAGCGTCTCGTACGTGATGCGGGTGTCGACGAGCCCCGAGACGAGCTCTGCGATGTCGTGGGCCACTGGCTGCTGAGCGACGGGCGCGGCGTCGATCGGGTTCTCGAACGCCGGCTGCGCGGCTGCGGCTGCGGCCGTGTCGCGGTCGACCTCTATGTCCTCTGTGAAGCCAAACGTGAAGCCCATGGCACTGAACAGTGGGATGTGCGAGCAGGGCGAGTTGTTCAGTGAGCTCGAGTTTTCCAGCAACATACAAATTATTTTTTTTGGCCGTTTTTTTTTTTTTTTTTCACGTCAGATCTCAGGCTAGAAAAAATTAGAAATGCTCAATTGAACAGCTGTGAACAACACCAACCGTACCGTCTCAATTAAGCCCGCCCATGACAGACCTCTCCGACTACGAAGCGTACCTCGAGGACGAGTTCAACGCCGTCAAGTTTGCGAACGAGCTCGCGCTCTCGACAAACAGCGCCGACGACCCGCGTCTCGACCTCACAACCTCCATCAAGAGACTCAAGTTCGACCTCAAAGACATCGACAAGAAAATCCAAAAGGCGTCCAACGAGAACTACACCGCCCTGATCGCGCAGACAGACACGGTCGACGGCTTTGCCGACACCGTTGGCGAGCTGAAACCGTCGCTGAAACAGGTCAATCTGTCGTACTCCAGACTCCAGTCAGAGATCCTTAAGCCTTACAACGACTCGTCGGACCTGCACTCGGCGCTCAAGAAAATCCACCAAACGTCGAATCTGCTTCGGTCGTCCACGTACTTCATCTACCTGATCTCGAAGATCGAGGACATCGACAAATCCGACGCAGAGCTCAACAGGAGGCCGTTCAAGAGTCTGTTTGTACTAACGCGACTGCTCACACAGCTCAAGCTCCACCTTGCCGACTCGCCATTTTTGAAAAGTCTCAAGCTCGTCAGAGACTACGAACACTTCCAGCAGCTGCAGACGTCCAAGATTCTGGACACCTGTATCCACAACATCAAGAACATGACTCTGGAGTACGACGACACTGCCATTTTGAACCTCATCTACTCGCTTTCTGCGCTCTCTTCAGAGTCGCTGTACAACCAGATCCAGCAGCTGCTGAGCCTCAAGATCTCCGGCGCCATCAATCTCATCGTGCGGAATCTCAACAACCCGCGCAGCTTTGACCGCGTTTTCAGAGACATCTCCAACACCGGGAAACTGGTCAGCAGCCTCGAGACCGTGATGAAGTCGAACAAATGGCAGGATGCAACCACCCTGCGAAACACCTCTGCACCGCCCGCACCGCCGCAAACCATCCTCGACAGGCTCAAGTCTGTGCTGGAACTCAACACGGGTCTGGTTACCCTTTTCTGGAAAGACATTGCGATTGGAGTGGAGCCGAAGTTCAAGGATATTGTGAATAAAGGCGGTCCGATTGCGAAGAACCTGAGATCCATCAGAGATGAGATCAGGGCGATGGTGAAGGAGGCTGTATTGAACTCGTTTCCAGATGACAGGGTGAAGAGTGAGGAGTGTGTGGAGGTGAGGATGATGTTGAACAGTGTGGGGTCGCTAGATGGGAGGCGGAGCTAGTGACGAGCGAAGCAAGTCATTAGTGAAGCGAGCCATCAGTGAAGGAAGCCATTGGTGAAGCGATTCATTAGTGAAGCGAGTAACTCCCCTCGTCATTGGTGAAGCGGGTACCTCCACTCGCAACTCCAATCGCAACTCCACTCGCAACTCCGCTCTCTGCTCTCCGCTCGCCACATCAAGTCAACGTGAATTCTGCGCACCTTGAGTGCTCGTAAACCGTCATCACACTCGATCAGCTCATGAGCCATAGGTGAAGTCAGTTTAGATGGCTCCCCTCGCTCGTCAAGGTTCTGTATCACTATCATACATTCAACATAAATATTAACTATTTCGGTCGCGGTCAGTCTCATCAACTCACTCAATCAACCACGAAGCGGGCGAAGCGACTTCGCACGAGCGAGTCATCGGTTTGCTTCGCTTGCTTCGCTCGTCGTTGCTCGGCACTTCGTTAGTGGCTGACTGAAAGGCTGAAAAGTGCATCAAGTTGCAAGAATTTTCAGTCGCAGTTTCTCTCATTATCTCTCGCTCTCTCTCACTTTTCTCACTCTCACTCACCACTTGCTTCGATCATCTCTAGCGAGACGTGAGTGAATGAATGGGTGGGAGAGCAGATGAATGAGATGAATGCGGCACAAAGATTGAATACAATGTAGAACTTGAGCTCATTTACCTGCCTCTTCGCTCGTCTTGAGTATCAAGTAACTCGCTTCGATTGACTCGCTTCGCTCGTCCCTTCGCTCGTGTGAATTGGTCGTCAATCCTCGTTATTTCTCACTCACGACTCACTCACGTCTGAATCACTCACGACTCGCTTCGCTCGTCGTTCGCTCGCTCACGCAATCCCTTGTGCTTCCTCCCTCCCCGCCGCGTCTTCTTCACCTTCACCACCTTCCCAATCAACTTCACCCTCTTCTCCACCTCCTCCATCTCCTTTCTATACCCCTCCAGCCGCTTGCGCGCCTCCAGCCGGCCCAAACGCTGCTTCTTGCCCGGCCTTTGCCTCCTCCTCGTTTGTACAGGTCTTGGCTTCATCTGCTGCGCAAGTCTCGCATTCAACTTCTCCAAGTCCACCAGCTTGTACGTGGAAAACGCTCTGCTCTCGCTCTGAGAAATCACTTCCGAACCCGACAACGCTGCTTGTTCGAACTTTCTATGAGCCTCCTCGGACGCTTGCGCAATATAGTACGACTCCGGCCGTTGCACGTTGGCCAGGACTCTGTCATCTTTGACCTCGTCATCGTCAGCAACAGTCACTTTCGTGAGCACCGGTGTTTCGTCTTGTTTTGCTGCTGGATCCACCGAAAAAAGCGGGAAGAACTGCGTCTCGGCGGTTTTCTGCGTCTCCTCTTCCTCCACATCGTCTTGCACGTCCACGATCTCGAAATCAAATCCTTCTGGAGCGTGATACTCCTGGTAGTCACTCACGATATCCGAATCATTCTCAAAAATCTGTGCTCTCGAAACTCTGGAAACCCGTTAGTATGAAAATCCTGTTCATTTGAGCTGTTGTTGCGCCACTCACCTCACCTCTGCCGATTCCATCGCTGATGGTTTGGTGTAAGAGAGGTTTTGCTTGGTTGAAGGTGAAGTTTTTCAAATTTGAGCAAAGTGAATTTTTTCAAAAGCAAAAGCGTAAAAGACGAGCGAAGCGCAAAAGACTAGCGAAGCGAGTTTTGAAAGACAAGCTCGGAAGTGAGAAGCCAACAACTACAAACTACGTACGATGAACTACGAACGCGAGTGAGTGTGACCCGCTTCGCTCGTTTTGTCAACATATAGTTGTGATAAATAGTTGTAATAAATAGTTGTAATAAATAGTTGTAATAAATAGTTGTAATAAATACTACCAAGCCGACGAGTGTGTGCAGGGCACGGAATGAGCAGATGACTTGCTTCGCTCGTCATCTGTAACTTGACACACCCACGTTGACGGGCAGATGACGAGCGAAGCGAGTCATCTGGTCAACGGTACGGAGCATCAGCATCAGCAGCATACTTATACTCCTGCTCCCACTTGTCCCCATTGGCCAGCAACTTCTCCTTGTTGTACAACAACTCCTCTCTCGTCTCGGTGGAGTACTCAACGTTGGGAGTCTCGACAATCGCATCAACAGGACAACTCTCTTGGCAGTAGCCGCAGTAGATGCACTTGGTCATGTCGATGTCGTACTTGTACGTTCTTCTGGACCCGTCGGCTCTCTCCTCGGCCTCGATCGTGATGGCCTGGGCAGGACAAACCGCCTCGCACAGCTTGCACGCGATGCATCTCTCCTCTCCCGATGGATACCGTCTCAGAGCGTGTTCGCCTCTGAACCGCGGAGAAATCGCGCCTTTCTCAAACGGGTAGTAGATCGTGTACGGAGCCCTGAAATACATCTCCAGAACAATGTACATTCCTCTGAACATCTCGGCTAACAGATACCACCTGGTTGCTTTGGACAACGCGCCTTCTTTGGACTCTTCCCATGTTCTAGGCCTAGGCAATCTGAACCCCGAAGGCCACGACGACCGCTCAGACCCGGCGGTCAGCCCCAACGCAGCCTCAGGCTTGCGTGGTGCCATCGCAACGCTAAATGGCCGCATCGCCATCATCGCAGGGCTCTTTATCATAAATGGTCTTGCTCTTGCCAACATTCTGTATGCTATGTTTGCCAGACTCACTTCCACCGATTGGCCAGACTCACTTCCACCGACTGTCGTTGACGTGTGTTTTAAATTTTTTCCGTGGGTAGCGGTATCGTACTGCTTGACATGGAATGGCGTGTGTAAGTTGTTTTCGTCGTGCATTTCATTGGTTTAGTTTTTTGGCAAGGAGAAGGAGAAGAAGAAAAAAAAAAATTGTGATTATGTAATGGGTTGTATAAGCGTTACCCGGACGGCGACGGCGATCGGGGTCCTCTCTTTTTTTCTTTTCTATGCCTAGTATACCGTGTATCAAAAAAAAAAAAACATAAAACGCGTTTGCATCTTCTGACTAATTTCAACAGACTGCAACCCTTCTGAAACAAACACCAAACAAAGCACCCGTCTACCATGTTCAGAAACTCCGTCAGACAATTTTCCAGCACAGTCAAGCCGCAGATGGCCAAGATGTCGCTGATCGGCACCATTGGCTCAGACCTCGTCAAGCAAACAACCTCCACCGGAAAAGACTACCTCAGATACTCGGTGGCTGTGAACTCCAAGAACAAGGGTGAGAACAGCACTTCGTGGTTCAACATCGCGTGTTTCAGCGAGCCGCAAATGAACTTCATGACCCAGTACCTCGGAAAGGGTGCCAAGGTGTACGTTGAGGCAAGTGTCAGCAACACCAACTACGAGAAGCAAGACGGCTCCAGAGGTACTTCTTTGATGCTTTTCCAGACCAACTTCGAGACCATCAAGTATCCAAACTCGGAGCCATCTTCGGAGGCTTGATGGCGCAAGACGAGCGAAGCGAGTCTTCCAACTTTGTTTTTTCAAGCACGTCGCTAGCAATGACAAGCGGAGCGAGTCATTTGTGAGTTCCTTATATATATCGGGTGTACGTAGTACAGGATGTACATTTACAATGAAAATTGCTCTCCCGAGCGAAGCGAGATATGTTAAAGTTTTTGTGACTCGCGTCAGCGACTCATAAAAACGCGCTCGTCATTCGAGTTAATAGTATCAAGTGGGTAACGTACAGTGGAGTTGAGTATGGTTTACTTTGAGCTGACCACTCATGGGTATATTCATCGATGACGACTCGCTACGCTCGTCGTCCTCGCTCAATATTGCAGTCCCATCTTCTCAAAATCCCTCCTTATATCCTCATCCAACAAATCCAACTCCACCTGCCGGAGCTGGCGCTGGATGTCCGAATCGTCCTCGTCAGTGCGCACACGCGCGCTCGTGGGACTGCTCCCGGCCAGCGTCGACGGCGTTCCGACGTAGCTGTCGTCGTCAAACACGTTCACGTACGAGCGAACGCTGTCTTTCTTGGAGCAAACGTCGCTGTCGGTGACCTGGGTGGTATCCGTCTCGTTGCTCGCGTGTCTGCTGAGATACTGTGCTCTCCTCCGTTCCTGTCTCTTCTCCGCTCCCTCGGTGTATCTGTCGATAAGCGTCTTTCCGAACGGAACCTTCGAGACCCAGCTGGCGTACATCTGCAACGCGTCGTCGCCGAGTCCAAACAGCACAAAACTGCAGAACGACACCACAATGTAGCTCCAACGGCTCACGTCGACGGAAGGATCGTACGGGAGACGCACCACGTCGTTCCACAGCAGCTTGCTCGAAGTGTAGAACGCCGGCCTCATCTGGCGCACCTCGTTGGTAAAAGAATAAATCGCGAGTGGTAGCATGACTCCGATAACAAGCGAGCAAAAGATAAGCAGTTTTGAGAATTTTTTCAGTGAAAGACCAGAGTTTGTGCACTGCAAAATATTACGTGCACTCCTTCTTTTGCGGTAGAAAACAAGCAGCGTGGCCAGACACGTGACAAAGCTCAGAACCGACCAGAACAGAATCCAAAGGTAGTACAGAACCACCGAGATCCAGTACGGCATGAACGGGAACTGGCAACCAGCACACTCCATGATGATGTAGCGAGAGAACTGAGTGAAGTACAGGAACGCCATGATCACGAGCGGGAAAACAACGACACAGAACAGCTCGAAACACGTCTTGGTTCTTGGCCGGCTGAACCATTTCTCGGTCAAGCCGTTTGCCAGCAGGATCAGGAACAGGTTGAGAGAAATGGCAAAGATCGCAGCCAAACACCCAATTCCGGCTGCTCCTTGGACGCGAATCATAATGTCGCACCAAACTTTACCGTCCCACGCCGTCAGGTAGTTCTTGCCGCCCCAGACAACCGCATCCACAAAGCCTTTGACCATCATCAGCTCCAGGTACACCAGCAACGCGGTTGCCGGCACGTTGCCGGACTTGATGTGCCAAAAGAGCGAAGGGATGTTGAGCAGGAACCCAAAAGTATGGAGCGAGATAAAGGCTGCTTGCAAGTTGGCCATTTTGTTTTGCGTGTGTTCTTGGGAAGGAGGATTCCACCAAGAGCATTCTCTGCCAACGGGGATTGTTGTGCAGTGTTAAATAGTGCCGATGGTTTGCGCTCCACAGGGACTCTGTTGAAGCTGTCTGAGATGGAGACCTTTGACGTCCCAATCGGGAACTTTTTCAGGGCGGTGCTTATCGGGGTAATTGACTAATCGGGAAGGAAGCAATTTGAGCAATTTGAGCAATTCGAGCGAAGCGAGAGAGTTGTACTTTACAGATGTTTCAAAAACTGAAACAAATGACGAGCGAAGCAGGTCACTTTGAGGGGAGACAGAGATACCTGACAAGCGAAGTGCGCCGAATTTTTTTTTTGAGGCACGTTAGGACTCGCTGACTCACTCACGGATGACTCGCTTCGCTCGTCGCCTTGAACGCAACATACACAATCACAAAAACACACAGCTGAGAAAAAAAACCCACCAACGACCGGCCCAGCCACCTGTTCATGCGCTTGTTGGTTCTGAGATGATAGTCCCAGTTGTAGGTATCGCTGGCGGCCCCTGTGCCGATGGCCACAGGGTCGGCAAACGGGTTTGAAACGGTCGACTGTCCAGAGGCGAGCGAGTAGATGGTCCCGGCACTCTGGTCCACCAGCGTCTCTGCGTACTTGGACACGTCATCTTTCGAGCTGTTGGCAGACTTTTCCTGGATACCCACGTTTGAGTATTCTCGGTGTTCAACCACGATGCAGTAAATCCGAGCGAGAATTATGAACAGTAAAAAAATTGGTATAATCAGCCCAGCCGTGAATATCTAGTAGACTGGTGTTAGTAGGTGGTTGGCTGAGGTTTTTCGTGTCACTCACTTTCCAAACGTGCAAGAGAATCTTCTGTTGGTATACACATGTCTTGCAGCAGCATGGCGTTTCTTGCGATTCGCCTGTGTGTTTGTCCGTGCTAGCATTGTTGAGCTCGAAAGTTTGTCCTAGAATCACCGATTTCATTTTAGAGAGTGAAAGTGAGTTTTGTTGAAGAGCTGTTTTTGTCCGCGGCAGAGCCCCACCTTTATATGTCTCGGTTTGCCGGTGCCAGACATGTCGCAAGCCATTCACGTTGAGCTTATCAGTGAGGTAAGTGGCCGGTGAGTGAGGGTGAGTGGAGGTTGATTTGAGGGTGAGCTGAGGGTGAGTTTCGAGAAACTGAAAAATTACCTGATTTGGATAGTTCAATTGACGGGCGCGAACGCTGACGAGCGAACGCTGACGAGCGAAGCGAGTCAGCGTGAGTGAGTCAACTCAGTGGCAACTGAGTCAACTCACAGTCCCACTGTATGGTCGCTGGAAAGCCCCATTTAGCCCGTCATTTGCACTCCAACTCGGCTCAATTTATCAACTCTACGAAATATACAAAGACGCTTCGCTCGTGCTCTTACGCAGTCGACTCCCAGTCGGCCCTAAGTAGATAACTCACCCACTCGCTCGCTCGCTCGTCATTCAACGATTATACAACTTCTCAAAATAATGCTTCACAAACGCAAGCGGATGATCGGTATCCTGGGCACCCATCTTGCCAATGCTCGGACTGAAACACGTGATTGGCAGCACCAACACGTCCGACACAAGCTTGGGAACATCGAGTTTTGTGAAATCTTTCCAGGTCACCTTGGAGAAAATACCACTTAAAACGTAGTCGTTGAAATACTTGAACACCACGTCGGTCCAAACACCGGCCCCGGTCCACTCCATGATGGCATGCTCTCTCCCCGTGGACGAGAGCTCCAGAGCGCCTTCTTGGGCTCTCTTCAACGTGGTTTCCGTGATCACCGCAATGATCTCTCTCAGGATCGGATGCCCTGGCTTGGACTGGATCACCCAGTTGGCAAACTGTAGTCTTCTTGCATAGTCTTTGCGCCAGTCGGGAGTGTCTGGGTCGGACTGGATGCCGATGATCATTCCGATCTCCGAAGGGTCCACGTTCTCGGGAATCCAGTTGGGAATCGGCTGCAATGGCAACGTGTCAACGTCCGCGTAGACACCGCCTTTGGCAAACAGCATCAGGTACCGGAAGAAGTCCATCTTGAGTATGATGTGTGGCAGTTGCTCGTACGCTTTCACCACCTCGGGCACGTGCATGTATAAATAGTGGATGATGGCGTTGGAAGTGTCGTCGTTGAACAGCTCATGGACAAAACCCGGGTTTTTCAACGCCCATTGCTCCTCTCCTTCTTTGAATTTGGCTCCAAAGTTTGCATCGTTGAGTCCGTACTTCCACGACTGCCACACATACGCAGGAAACTTGCGGTTCTGGTCGTAGGGGAACATGTACGCGAGTCTCTCGCGCAAACTTGCGTCCTGGTTCGGTCTGCGGAGCTCTGTGAGTTGTTTCTCAAGCTTGGCCCGCTCGTTCTCCAGCTTTGCTAATCGTTGTTCCTGGTCATTTAGCAGTTTTTCCGTCAGTTCGTTGAGTTTTCTCGCGAGTTCGAGTTCCTCTGACGAGCCTTTGTTCGAGAACGACAGTCCCCCGCTTTTCAGACTGGCTTTGGCGTTGTCGGAATCCGCCTGTGACGTCAGAATGTTGGAGCCTTGAACCAGCACTTGTTGGAAATCAGGTGTTGATTCTGACGACACTCTAATCAGCACAACAATGATCGCCACTATGCCCAGCGACAGCAGCAACGTCCTCTTGGCCACGTAACTTTTCATGCTGTCCAGAAGGGAGAGGGGCGGGAAGAGTAGGAGGTTTTATTTGTTGCAACAAACAACACTTACGCTGTGTAACTGTTGGCCTTTTATTTGAGAAAATACAGGAAGAGGAGAAGAAGAAAAAAAAAAAAAAACGGATCACGTGCATGCATCACGTGACCTTCTGTCTTTGTTCTTTTTTGCTCGCCT
>PPHT02000019.1:98761-152290 GCA_003705115.2 Ogataea henricii
CGTCATAGTTAGGACCGAGTTGAACCAGAGCCACACCGACAACCGTGCCAGTCATTGCTTCCCCTAGTCAGGTAGCTCAGTCGCTTCGTCCGCTGGTGCACCGCCCTTCCCAGACGAGTAAAAAGATGATTTTTTTTTTCCTCACGCGGGCGCAAAAAAAAAAAAAAAAAAAAAAAAAAAAAAAAAAAAAAAACCTCAACTCACCTCAACTCACTCACCTTGTCTCACTAATCTCCTTCATCAATTCAAACTAATACACAACAGCATAGTCTATTTGGTGCAGAACTGTGCGTGTTGATACCAACACACCGTACTGGTTTTCAGGGATTGTCTGAAGTTAGCTGAACAGCGAAAACAACTCAGATTTCCCATATTTTCCTCGCAAAATAGGATAGCTCGGTTACAGCAGATGGCGACTTGGGCAGCCCAAATACGAACTGCGGTGGCAAGACAGCCACGCAGCCTCACGGTGGAACCGCGGGCTTTGAGACCGCTGATGTTTGCGGGGGTTCACTCGCGGCTGCTTCATACAGGGTTCACACGAGGAGTCAAAGTGGGCTATTTGACAGCGATAGTGACATCGGGGAGGCTCGCAAGATCGACTAAACACGACCATTTCCGCTCTCCTTTTGCACGTTGGAACAGCACAGTAAAGAGGCCTCACGATGTTACGAAAAAAGAGTTTTTGGCAGCAGGATCAACAGTGACACAGCGGATGGTTTTGCGGTTAAAATGGATTCTTTTACGGCAAAACAGACCTTTCAACATCGACGAAATCACAGCGTTCATGTCGTGGATCCTCATGGGCAATTTTCTGTGGATTTTTATTGGCACGACCACATTTTTCGGGCTCATCATCTACCTGAGCAATCTTTTCATGGACGGTAAGATCAACAAGAACTTTTTACGGCGACTGATCACGTTCGACAACGGCATGAACGTGGACATCGAAGGGCCTGATTTCAAAGCCACGTGGGAGAACGGTGTGATCAAGTTCCAGAACCTGGTGTTGCGGTCACGTGATGCAGGCGGCGAAGGAACGGCGTGCTACAAGTTCAAGATCGATACAGTGAACCTCACGCTTTCTCTGGGGAAGTGGTCAGAAGGGAAAGGGCTCATTCAGGACGTGGACTTGACCGGTGTTGTTGGGGAATTGGAGCTGGACAGCGACGCGAGCGATTACGACGTTGGATTGGTGTTCCCAGAGAGCTATGAGTTTGGACGGTTCAAGATCAACGATTTGAAGGTTGTTGTTCGCAGAGAGAAGGAGCAGGTGTTGGAGATGAAGTTGTTTACGTGCGAGATGGATCGGTTGCGGAGAAACTGGGTGACGTATGACTTTATCAATGCGAACTCGCTTTCCGGTTCGATGAACGGTTCGTTGTTCACGTTGCACAAGCGGCAGAACCAGCTGGCGCAGTTTTCTGCTCTGGACGGATCTGGTGGTGCGAGCGAGGACGATAACGTGAACAACCCATGGAAAAAAATCGCACGGTTACGTGTGGATCAGCTGGATTTGTCGTACTTGCAAAACGAGCGCAGCAAGTTGAATTGGATCCAGTCGGGGAAAGTGGAGTTGATTGTGGATATTATGCTTCCGAACGAGGAAGCAGGCGACGATTTTATGACGAGAACGAACGAAACGCTGTGGCAGACTGTGCGGAAGTTGTGGAAAAGTGGAGAAGCTGAGCGGCGGCCAAGGAACAGCAGAGTGATTAATTTTGATTTTGGAGAGGAAGTGGAGGAGAGTGGTTCGAACAACCGGTACGTTGTTCTTGATTTCAAGCTGAGTTTCACCGATCTCAAGGCTGCTATGCCTGTTTCAGGGATAGTTCCTTACTCTTCGTTGACGAGGTCCCCTTACGTGAGTGCTGCCGACTTGCAAAGTCTTGTGACGTTTATCAATGACAAGAAGTTTGGTCTGTGCACTTTGGTTGGCGGCGGAGGGCCGTTTGCAGAGGCCCGTAGTGACGAGGACGAGAATCCTTTTGATGGGTCTGAACTTGGGGTCCACGGCCATGGACACGTGGGCGAACAGGACATGGTGATGGACAGTTTTGTGTCACAGGACGGGGCGATTCCGCCGGTGAAGTTTCGGTTGGTTCAAAACGTGAACGACTTTGAGTATTTGGATCTTTTGTCGGTGCTATGTTTGAGAGGAGTGGAAGCCGGGGGTGAGGATTCCCGGCTGGCCAAAGGCTATGAGAACACCAACAAGTTCATCGATGCTGCGGTGGCGGAGTTGATGGGTTATTTGATGATGTACAAGGAGGAGTTGCAGATGAAACTGATTGAGGTTTATTCGAAGAGGAGTAACTTTGAGATTTTGTTCAACAATTTTATTCTGGGGAATTTGATTTTGGTGGGGTTGGGGAGTTTTGTGATTTAACAATCGAACAACGAGCGAACAACGAGCGAACAACGAGCGAAGCGAGTTGTTTGATCGTTGTTTGATTGTTGTTGCTCGTTGCTGCTCGCTGTTGCTCGCGATCAAGGCATCTGCAGGCATCTCCATGTGACTCTCTTTGCCCCCTCTCATCAGAGTTCGCTCTTGTGAACGAGTTGCAAACTATCATCATCTCACAAACGGCACGCTCCGCTCGCCGTCAGCTTCGCTCATCTTTCGCAAAGCATCACAGTTATTCACATAAACATATCAAATTAATCAACAATCGCTACACTCAATATGACTCCCTTCGCTCGTCATTCGAGGACTTTATCGTGAAAAGTAACTACACTTCACTCTGATCAAGTACGACCCCATTGCACTCACTCAGAGTATGTAAGACTCGAACTGCGGTGTATTGGGCACACCCGACCAAATAAAACTGGTCGGATCACGTGACATGCGTCACGAGCTGGTTTAATTTTTTTCCCTGACCGTTACAATAATCCTGGCGAGTTTGAATTTCCTTCAGTGCATCTTGTAAATGACGAGCGCCGGGAACCGGAATCATTAAAAAGGGAGTTGTCTGACTCCACAATTGCTTGTGAGTTGAGGTGGTTTCCCCAAAGGACGAGCGAAGCGGGCAGAAATATATGAATTGAGAAGAAGTGACTCACTTTCGCTCGCTTCGCTCGTCATTGCTCTTCGCTCATCGTTGAGCCGCAGCCCTGCAAAGCAACACAGGTTGCGTCAAACGGACACCTCTTGCAGCCCTTGCAAGAGGTGCGCGGCCAGCGCACACGGCCCAAAGGTGACGGTCAGCGCGGGCCGCACAGCCCGGACGACTCGCTGTTCGCTCGCTGTTTGCTCGCCGTCCTCTCGTCGTCCTCTCGCAGTCGTCTCGTCGTCCTCTCGCCGTCCTCTCACGCCCGCTCACGTCCGCTCGGCAACGTGCAAGGCCGATGTGGTTTATTACGCGCATCGCGCAGCCCGAAAAAATGTCTCACTGCACCGCGCAGCCGATCTCCCCGACGGCCCCGCGAGCCTCCGGCCGCCCCGCGCCGCCCGGGCCTGCCCAAGCCCGTGGGACTCCGCAGACAATAGAGGCCCAAACCGTCTATTGTTTCAGAACAGAAGCATGCGAGATTTGCAATTTGAGCCCACAGGAGCAACAGCTCTTGCATCATTTTGGCATGGCCAGAGGTATTTTATTTGCAAATTTCCAATTTGAAGTAAAGTATATATATATACTTGCAAGCGCAAGGCCACGTTTGTACAACTCAACTAAGGGGTGTCTCTCGTCAGGATCCAACCCACCACGCTTTTCTTCCCGTTGCAAATGTTCGCCAGATTATTCAGCAATACATCCTTGCCCAGCGACATTGAAAACCAGAGATTGGTCTCTGCTGCTGACAATCTCGATGAAACTACAGCGCCAAAAGACTCCCCAAGCACGCTAGACTCGCAGAGGAAACCTTCCGGGGGGCTCTTGAGACTACGCAGATGTGGCGCAAAGCTCTCGCAGGTGAACTTCGGCGTGGTCTCGGTGATTGTGTCGCTCGCACTCACAATAGTGATAATCAACCTCTATCTCGAGGTGGTTGGACTGAATGCCGAATTGGAAAGGGACGTCCGGCTTGCTTCGGGCTCATACTCTGTGGAGGCGCTCACCAGAGATATCAGCATCAAGGCCATCCACTCGCATAACGACGAGTGGAGACGCCATCCACTGTTTGATGCCTTGCAAGTCGGCTCAAACTCCATCGAAGCCGACTGCTACTATTTCCCAGATGCAACCCCAGACCTTATCCACGTGGGACACAACAAGGCATATCTTTCGGACGCCAAGAATCTCGAGACAATGTACCTCAACCACCTGTTCAACATGCTGCAGGAGGCCAACGCAAAAGTGGGGACCGACTCCGACTCTTCTGAGCCCAAAAACGGTATCTTCTATGGCTCGCCAGAGACAACTACGTACTTCTACATTGACGTGAAAAACTCAAACGTTCAACTCGTGCAACTCTTGGAGAAAAAACTCGCGAGATTCCTCGAAAATGATTACCTCACCACCTACGACACCGAATCCCAGTCTTTCAAACAGGGTCCGCTCACAATTATAATCACCGGAGACTTCCCTTACAATTACATCAAGGACCAAAAGTTCAGATACTTGTTCATCGACGCCCCTCTCAAGGACCTTAGTGACCCAGAAAAGGCCAAACTGTACCCTGCCAACGAAATCTCCATCTTTGCCTCTGCCCCACTCAGTGCTCTCACTGGCTCGCATAAAACAGTCAACCTCTTCAACGGTCTTTCTCTAGAACAACTGTCCAACATTAACGACTACGTCCAGACCGCTCACAAGTTGAACCTGAAAACCAGAATATGGGACACTCCAAAGTTCACAAAGTCGGTCAAGTTCACCATCTGGAAACAGATTATGCAACTGGGCTCCGATTACCTTAACACTGACGATTTGAAGGAAGCCGTCCTTTTCTAAGAGATGTATTATACGCGCCGTTCTCGCACTCGATGTTTGTTTTACCCTCGTGTATCGTTTTTTCACGTTTCTTATGTTTTCTTTCCGCTTGTTATGTTCTCCTGCAGTTAGATATCCCTAATTATAGATCTATAAACGTGCCTCAATAAATTGCATCATGTCGAATAATGAGCGAAGCGAGTTTACTAGCGAGCGGAGCTAGTATACTAATGGGCGAGGTGGTTCTTTCTGTTTGCTACGCTCGTCAGTTTGCTCCACTCGTCATTCAGCTTACTTCGCCCCAACACCAATTTTGTCGTGTTTAATAAATTGGGTAATTAAAAAAACGTGGTTTCGAGCGCACGAGCGCACGAGCGAACGAGCGAACAATAAGCAAAGATTGAGTGAGTGGATTAGGGAGGAGGAGAAAAAGAGAATGAGGGCGGAATAAAGGGAAGCAAAAAGTCATGGTTTTTCACCAAGGATAAAAGAAGGGGGCCCAGGGGACTCAAAAAAAGGGCCCAGAAAGGGGTCCTGAATGAAGGCAGCTAAAAAAAATTTCTAAAAAAATTGATCGCACCCAGGATCGAACTGGGGACCCTCACCGTGTTAAGGTGATGCCATAACCAACTAGACCATGCAACCAATTGATGTGTAAGACTTGCAGGTGGTTGTACTCATTAGGAGTTCCTGGCTGCCTGTGTCAAACCAAACTGACTTTATTTTTTTTTTTTCCTTCTAAAACGAATTCCCATTCAACCAAACAGACTCCTCTTCAGCATTTGCCAATCCACCCACTCAACCCCGTCTGTGCGATGTCGTCCATCAATCCCAACACCGGTCTCCCTCTCGGCTGGAAGATCAAAATCTCGCGCACCCACGGACAAGAATACTACTACAATCCCAGCACTAATGAGTCGATCTGGACTCCGCCACCGGGCACCGATGAAGAAGCTCTAGAGACTTATCTATCGAAGAACCTGCACAAGCCAAAGAAGGTGCGGGTGAGACATCTTCTGGTGAAACATCGCGACTCCAGAAGACCTTCCTCGTGGAAACAGAGCGAGATCACTAGATCGAAAGAGGAGGCCATAGAAATGCTACGCGACTTCCAAGCCAAAATCAAGAGTGGCGAGTACACTCTCGAAGAGCTTGCTGTTGAAAACAGTGACTGCAGCTCGCACGCCAAGGCTGGTGACTTGGGTACCTTTGGTCCGGGTGAAATGCAGCCGAGCTTTGAGAAAGCCAGTTTTGCTTTGCAAGTGGGCGAGCTGAGCGACGTAGTTGAGTCTGACAGTGGAGTTCACTTGATTGAGAGAATCGGTTGACTGACTTACACTTTTGTACAATTAAAATAAATCAAAATTCACTTCAAGCTATTATAGTGACTTAAAACTCGATCAGCCGTGCACGGTAGCCGGAAACTTTGCGAGAGTTGAAAGTGGTAGTTTTAATTTTTCACTCCTTATGATTATCACCACCCAAGTTTCTTTTGGAAGCCGTGAGAAGTTTACTTTGACAAACTAGTTACAAGCTTGCGGACGTTGTAGACTCCGACTTGACCACTGTGCCGCTGTGCTCTGAACCCCAAACTTGTGGTGTCCGTAATGCGAATGCGAACTGGGCCTCTATTTGCACAAACCAAGGCCATTTTTTCAACGTTGAGAAATGCCCGGGCTGCGTCGATCGACGCGGTTTTTCCAAAGGCGCTGGCATCGACGCGCGGATTCTGTTCTCGGGTGCCGTTCCAAGGTGCGGATTTTAGCCCAAATGTGATGATGAATAAAAGATCGTTATTTGCCACTGAAAGGGCAACACCGCTTTTTTCAGTTCAATCTCTCAGATCCCATTCTCACTGTTCTCACCACCACCACTGCGCAGGATTCGAGAAACGATTGGAAAATATGGGAAGTTCAACGGTTCCAGGAAGGCAACTTTTGCCAGATAACGTCAAACCAAACCACTATGACTTGTCTTTAGAGCCAAACTTAGACACTTTCAAATATAAGGGAGAGGTCACTATTGACTTAGACGTCAAAAAGACTTCTGACTTCATCACTTTGCACTCTTTGGAGCTCGAATTGCTCGAAACAACCCTCTTTGTTGACGGGAAAAAGCTGGCTCCAACCAGCACCTCCCACAACGAGGATGATCAATCAGAAACTTTCAAGTTCGATGGAGAGGTCCTCAAGGCCGGTGAAAGCGTCAAGCTTCACGTCAAGTTCAACGGTATCTTGAATGATAAGTTGGCTGGATTCTACAGATCGTCGTACGAGGAAAACGGTGAAACAAAGTATCTTGCCACCACACAGATGGAGGCAACCGATTGCAGAAGAGCGTTCCCATGTTTTGACGAGCCTAATCTCAAGGCCAGCTTTGCAGTCACGTTGATTGCAGACAAGAAATACACTTGTCTGTCAAACATGAACGTCAAGAGCGAAACCGAAGTCGAAGGTACAACTCTGGTCAAGACTGTTTTCGAAAACACTCCATTGATGTCCACCTATCTCGTTGCTTTCATCGTGGGTGAACTCTCCTACATCGAGTCGGACTACAAGTTCAGAGACATCCCAGTGAGAGTGTACACCACTCCAGGCCACGAACAAAACGGTAGATACTCTGTTGAACTTGCCGCTAAAGCGTTGGAATGGTACGAAAAAGTGTTTGACATTCCTTACCCATTGCCAAAGATGGATATGGTGGGTATCCCAGATTTCAGTGCCGGTGCCATGGAAAATTGGGGTCTGGTCACCTACCGTATGGTGGCATTGATGTACGACGAGAAAAACACTAACTTGGCCACCAAATTGAGAGTCTCTGAAACTGTCACTCACGAACTGGCCCATCAATGGTTCGGAAACATCTGTACCATGGACTTCTGGGACTCTCTGTGGTTGAACGAGAGTTTCGCTACCTACATGTCGTGGTTGTGCATTGAACACTTTGAAAAAGACTGGAAAGTTTGGGAGAATTTCGTTGGTGACTCTTTGCAACAAGCTTTGTCTCTCGACAGTTTGAGGTCTTCGCACCCGATCGAGGTTCCAATCCAAAGAGCAGACGAAATTGACCAAATTTTCGACGCCATCTCGTATGAAAAAGGTTCTTCTGTTTTGAGAATGTTGGCCAACTGGTTGGGCCGTGAGGACTTCATCAAGGGTGTTTCTCTTTACTTGAAAAGACACTCTTATGGAAACGCTAAAACAGAAGACCTGTGGGACTCGTTGACCGAGGTTTCTGGCAAGGACGTTGCAGGCACCATGAAGGTCTGGACCAAGTCTGTTGGATTCCCATTGGTGACTGTTTCCGAGTCTGCTGGTAAGGTCAAGGTTGAGCAACACAGATACCTTACCACTGGAGACGTGAAGCCAGAGGATGACGAGACCATTTACCCAGTGTTTTTGGGTCTGAGAACTGACAAGGGAGTCGATGAAGATGTTGTTTTCGAAACCAGAGAGACTGAGTTAGATTCTATCAAAAGTTCCGACTTCTTCAAATTGAATGGTAACACCACCGGTGTTTACAGAGTCAACTACTCTCCAGAGAGATGGGCCACGTTGGGTGCCAGCAGTGACAAGCTTTCTGTGGAGGACAGAATTGGACTGGTTGCCGATGCCGGCGCCCTTTCTGTTGCTGGTTACTCCAAGACCACCAACCTCTTGTCCCTGGTGTCCAGCTGGAAAGAGGAATCTTCATACTTTGTGTGGGATGAGATTGTGAGTCGTATCTCTGCGTTGAGATCTGCTTGGATTTTCGAGGACGAAGAGGTTAAGGATGGACTCAAGAAGTTTGTTGGAAGCTTGGTGACTGAGAAGTGCCATCAAAACGGTTGGACTTTTGCTGAGGATGAGTCTTTCTTGGATCAAAGATTGAAGGCGCTTTTGTTTGCTGCTGCTGCCTCTGCAGAAGATGAGAAGGTCATTGCCACAAGCAAGACCTTGTTCACTCAATTTGTTGGAGGAGAAAAGACGGCGATCCATCCGAACTTGAGAGACACTGTCTTCAACTCGATTGCATCTCACGGAGGTGAGAAAGAGTTTAATGCTCTTCTGGAGATCTACCGTGCTCCTCAATCTGCTGATGAGAAGATTGCTGCTTTGAGATCGCTTGGTAGATTCCGCGACACTGAAATCCTGGCCAAGGTCTTCCCTCTTTTGTTTGATGGTACCGTGAGACTTCAAGACATTTACCTCCCTATGGTGGGCATGGCTTCTCACAAGGTTGGTATTGAGACCCTTTACACTTGGGCCACCACCAACTGGGAAACCCTCACGACCCACGTGCCAACGTCCCTGACGATGATGGCCACTGTGGTCAAGGTTATCACGTATGGATTCACTTCGATGGACAAGTACCACGAGATTGAGGAGTTCTTCAAAGACAAAAACACCAAGGACTACAACAAGTCGTTGGCGCAATCTTTGGAGACAGTGAAGAGCAAGGCCAATTGGGTTGCCAGAGACTCTGCAGAGGTGTCTAACTGGTTGAGAGAACACGGATACATTAGCAAATAAGTAGGTGTAGTTAGCGAAATGCAATGAGAAAATAAGAAAAAGTTGATTGATAATGAGAAAGGGGGAAAACGGGGAAAAGAGGGAAACTAAATAATTCATATGTAAGAAAAAAAAAAAAACGACCCTTTTTCTCACTCTCCCTCTTTTTTTTTTGTTTTTTTTTTTGCCTCCCTTTTATTATTTTAACTCTCCCTCTTTTGAATCCCTCTCTTTGTTTTGCTGAGTTGTTGTCAATTTAAGTGTCTTGTAAGCATTCACAAATGGAGAAAATCAGACTTCCTCTTGAGCCAAAAGATCTGGGAGGGCCTTTGACTTCTACACCCAACGCCAAGCTGACTGGGGTGGGCACATCCACCGAAAAAGAAGGTTCCACCAACACCGAGACGAGCTTGGATCGGAACTTTAGCTTCAAAGCTCGTCAATTGAAAACGCCCCTTCCGTCAAAAGATCAAAAGAGCTCAAATAAGCCTATGTTCACTCCCAAACCCAACAAAGTAGTGGAAAAACGGTCATTGGATATTGCGAGTCACGCAAACAAGTTCAACGAATTCTTTGTTAATGTTTCTGATGAGTCCAGAACCCCCAACAACGGAGCCACAAACCCGTTTGCTTACGTGACCACCACGGCAGGAACAGCCACCACGGCCGCAACTGTGGGAACGAAGCTCAACTCCAACGAGTTGAAAGATGAGGATTCAGTTTCTTGTTTCACAAACTCGTCAACTTCAACACCTTGTAACACCAAGAGACGGAAATTCGACGGACTCGAGACCATGCCATTAGGGTTTCTTGAGTTTCGAAAAAGCCAGCTAGTTTCTGCTATAGAGAGCCCCAAGATTCCAAAAACGTGTGAAAAATACAAATCAAACACAGATAGCATTTTCACCAAGCTACCAGGAGAACAAGACCGGGACTATTTACAGTTGTTGGGATCGTCGAGTGTTTCGCAACTGTCACCACAGGAACGGAACCTTTTGAAGTTTCTCAAGCTTGACTTGAAAGATTGGGTTGATGAATCGCTCGTGATGGCCAAGAACTACCAATCACTCGTGGAAAAACTCATCATGATCCGGCTCAAGCTGGATAAGAGATTTCTGCAGCTGGTGAACAATGCAGACCTTTTTGCTGGAAAGCTTGAGAAACACGGACAAGAGTTGGACAAACGGTCTGTGATTTTGAAAAACTACTGCAGCAGGATAGTTCATGAGATGAATTAGACAGCACCAACGAACGACGAGCTGAGCGGAGTGAGTCGTGAGCGTTTTCAGAGTTTACGAGGGTGGCCCTTGCTCTTGTGAAAATCTTTGCCAACATTGCTAAAGTCTACTCAGAGTGATTGATCTTTTGATTTTGATTATTATAAAGGATTAAAACCAACACCAAAGTTACACATGTAGTTAATATGGATAAGATTCAGCGTTATACAGAAAAGCAAAAAGTATTATCAACTAAATCAAAAGTGGTTTACTTTCTGTATCTTCTTGGACCTCTGTTAGCAGACACGGAGGTGACGCTGGATGGGAGCTTGAAGCCCAAAGACTTGATCAATTCATCAGTGTCAGCGTCAATGTGGAGTTGACCCTTGTTCTTCTTAAGGTCAAGAGCGGAAACTTCTGGAACGTATTGGTCCTTTCTCTCTCTCTCCTCCTCTTGGAGCTTGAAGGAAATACCTCTGACTGGTCCCTTTTGAATTCTCTTCATCAAGTGGGTGGTGTAACCAGCAATCTTGTTTCTCAATCTCTTGGATTGGATCTCAGCAATCTCGGAGGTCAATCTCTTGTTGACTTCAAAGTCCAAAGTCAACTTTGGATAGTACTTCTCGATGAGAACCTTGGAGGCTCTCTTGACGGTCTTAGTTCTAACTCTACCCTATAGTATAGCAAACGCTACGGTTAGTATGCAATTTGTGAAATGTTCAAAAGCGCCAATAGACACGAGTGATTTAGGACTAGCTGGGGGTCGAAAGTTGGTCTTTATTGTGTCTTGAGCTGATGTTTGATTCTGTGCAATGTGTGTTGATGTCTGGTTTCTCAGTATCAGTCCGGTGTTGAGTCTCTGTGGTTACCTCTATTCTTAATGTGCCGTTGTGTGCAAATAGACGTGTGTGTATGTGCCATTATCCTAATCACTTTGTCCAGTGCGGTGCTGTTCTGCAGTCTCCACCTACCATTTTGTGTTAATGTCTGTGTTCTAGAGGTTAATCTAACGCTGATCGATAGAACTCAAGCTCTCTTTAATTTTGTTTCTTTCAAGAGATACAGTAATAAATTTTTCACCTTGTTCTCCAGAGAGGGCCTCGAGGTTTACCCGTCAGATACTACGCGAACGGGCCCTGTGGGGCGGGCGAAAAGCTGTCTTTTTTTTCACTCCCCCCGCTGGAACTCGCGGCCGGCCACCGGCGCGCGAACGTTTCACCACGGAGGAAAAAAAACATTGGAGAACAGTCCGGAGAGCGTGGTGGAAGGTGGGTAACCCTCGCGCATGTCACATGACCGCGTGGCCACAGAAAAAATTGTCGCGACTTTAGGTCGCTACAAGTTACCCTGCGCGCGACGCGCACGTCGGCGCGGTCTTCCTTCCGGCCTTTGGGAATAGAATCAATCGAGAAAAAAAAAAAAAAAACACCAGCGATAAAAAATGTGTCGTATAAGCCAAGGGCCCCATACATTGGGCACATGTGGTAGGCTGATAAGGGCGCAGCGGGTTGTTTTTTCTGTGACTTTCGAAGAGGAAAGTGGCCATTTCGATCTTACCGTCCACGAATCTCGAGTGGAATTGTATCTTTGGCGTACACGCAACCCTCTTTTTTTTTGCCAGGAACCTCAAAGGCAAAAGTTACCACCACTTTTGAACAAGGCGGTGTAACGATTGCACAGCCAAAGAAATTGAAAAAATATACAAGATAAAAAAACCCCACAACCATGGCCAAATTTCATTGCGATGTGTGCTCTTCAGACTGCACGAGAAGAGTGAGGATACGTTGTGCGGTTTGTCCGGACTACGATCTGTGTGTCCCGTGTTTTGCCAAGGGCGAATGTTCGGGCAAACACAAACCGTACCACGATTATAAAGTGATTGAACAGCATCAGTATCCGATTTTCGATGAAGACTGGGGGGCAGACGAGGAATTGCTCTTGATAGAAGGAGCAGAAACGCTGGGACTCGGGAACTGGCAGGACATATCTGATTTTATTGGTGGCAGGTCGAAAGAGGAGGTTGGCAAGCACTATGAACAGTACTACATCAATTCGCCATACTATCCTATTCCGGATCTGAACAAGACGTTTGAAGACGTGACCACGTCGGAGTTTTTGAGGAAACGCAAACTTCGAATTGAGTCTCGCAAGAATCTGCCGCTTCCGCCACCAAAGAAAATGCTCACGTCCAAACCACTTTGTTCGGACTTGCAAAAATACATGCCTGGAAGGCTTGAATTTGAAGAAGAGGCTGAGGACGAGGCTGAAAAAGTGGTTCAAGACATGGTTTTTGAGCCGGACGAGTCTGAGCAAGACATTGAGCTGAAACTGACGATTCTGGACATTTACAACTCGAAACTGACGCTGAGAGCCGAGAGAAAGAGATTGATGTTGCAGAACAACCTGCTAGATTACAGGAACAACATAGCAATTGATAAGAAGCGCACCAAAGAGGAGCGTGAGCTGTACAACAAGCTGAAGGCGTTTGCGCGCGTGATGACTCCTGAGGACTTCAAAGAGTTCACTGATGATATGTTGAATGAGCTTAAGTTTAGAAACAAGATCCAGCAGTTGCAAGAGTGGAGAAGGAACGGCATTACCACGTTTGAAAGCGGACACAAGTACGAAAAGGACAAGATCAGCCGGCTTTCGAGAAGTTCGATGGCGATGTCGTCTGCTGCTGTTCCGTTTTCATCAGTGAGAGAAAGACACACGTTGAATTCCGTGCGAACGAACTCGAGACACCAAACTCCGTCCGCGGATGCAAACGGTAAGAAAAAGAGCAACCATCCCTTGGACATCAGCCAGGCGATTGATTACGATCTTTTATCTGACGAGGAGAAGGTGCTGTGTTCGAGTTTGAGAATGCTTCCAAAGCCATATCTTGCAATCAAGGAGACGCTATTTCGTGAACTTCTTCGAACGGGAGGTGTTTTGAAGAGGAAAGTTGCCAAGGATTTGCTCAAGATCGATCCGAGCAAAACTGCGAAGATCTACGATTTCTTTGTGCAGCAGAAGTGGTGCAATGCCGTCTAACGTTGGGGTAGACGATGATGAACTTATAATGTATTATATGTATTTTTATTAAGAGATCAAAGGAACAGTTTGCTGTAAGAAAAAAAAAAAAAAGACTCCAAAAAAAAATTTATATATTGAAAAATAATTTTTTTTCAAGACAAATTTTTCAGTCTCTCTATCTACCACCTCTCTTCAACTCTTCACCAGCACAACCACCCACTAGACAACCACCCATCAACATGGCCGAGAAAGTGAGATATTTTCTGGAACAGTCTGTTCCAGAGTTGCAGGACTTGGAGAGAAAAAAACTCTTCAGTAGAAAAGAAATCACAATGATTATGAGACGCAGAACAGATTTCGAACACAGAATAGCAGGTAGAGGTTCAAAGCCGGCCGACTACCTGATCTACGTGAAATTCGAGAAGAACCTCGAGAAACTCAGAAGAAAGCGGTACAACCGGTTGAAGCCGATCATCGACACCAAGCCGTCTATCTCTGACTGGTCTTCGCAGAGACGGATTTTCTTTATCTTTGAGCGAGGAGTCAACAAGTTTCCCAAAGACCTGAGTCTGTGGGCCTCGTATCTGAGGTTTGCCAAGAAAAACGGGTCTGTGAAGGTGATTTACAGCGTTTACTCGAAATTGTTGCAATTGCAGCCAACCAACATCAACGTATGGTTATCTGCTGCCAAGTACGAGTTTGATCAGAACAAGAATGTCAAGTCTGCTCGGAACCTGTTCAAGAGATGTGTGAGGTTCAATGCGGGGAATGAGGACGTTTGGGTGGAGTTCATCAAGCTCGAGCTGACGTACCTGTCGAAGCTTTTGTTGCGCAGAAAGCTGTTGAACTTGATCTCCGAGAAACAGCAGCTTGAGGACTTGAAGCAGAACGAGGGAGGAAGTTTTGAAGGAGACAACATGATCAGTTTGATTCCTGACAACGAGTTGAACGACGAGCTGAACGGCTTGCCAGAGTTGAACCTGAGCACGCTGGGGTCCATTGAGACGAATCCTGTTCTACGAGGCGATCTCGTTATTGCTATATTTGACGTTGCGGTGGCTGCATTGCTCAAGAACGTGACTTTCCAGGACGACAAGTTCACGAGAGCGTGGTCGTTTGCGTCGGCTGTTCTTTCGCTGATCGACAAGTTTGAAACGCTCGACAGACCGTACCTGTGCAACCACGTGATCGAGTGGCTCGTTACCGAGTTTGGAGCTGCCGACAAGGTTGTTGTTCTGCAACTGACGCTTCCTCTGCGCTATCTCAAGACCAGCGACGCCGACTTTGTTGCGGTGTTGCAAACTGCGGTCCGCACGTACCAGTCCTGGGCCACCAAAAACAAGGACAACGAGGCTCTTGGTGAGGGTGTGCGCAGGCTGTTTGTGGAGTTTTTGACGGAAAGGTATCTCAGTAGTGCTGAGGGGGAGTTGAGGGAGTTGCTTTCGCTTTTGGTGAGGAGGATTAAGTGAGCGACGAACAAACGACGAGCGAAGGGACTCAACTCACGGGTGAACTCACGGGTAAACTCACGATTCGCTTCGCTCGTCGTGAGTGAGTCAGAGGGTAACGGAGTAATCGAGTAACTCACACCCACGACGAGCATGTTGCAAAGTCTTGAGAACTCGCTCCGCTCGTCATTCATTTCCAACTATTATTTCTTAGACGTATGCTTTCAATAACACTCGCACTCATCACTCACTCATCACTCACTCATCACTCACTCATCACTGGCTTCGCTCGTGATTCGCTCGCGATTTGTTCGTGATGACGGATAGCGGAGTGACGGAGTGAGTCAGTCACTCAAGACTCGGTCTGCTCGTCACTCGGTCCGCTCGTCATTCGTGAGTTCGTTGTGAATTCGATTTTTCTGAGGTCTATATCACTTTAAGGTAGCAATGGCATAGCCAGATTCAAATAAATCAGCACTCGCCTTTCTCAATCGCGTTCTACATCTGCCGAGTGCTTGCTCTGGAGCTCGGTCATCTCTACTCCCTGCTCTGGACGAATGACTCGCTTTGCTTTTCATTTTGCTTCAAAATCAATTACTTCAGTGTATACTGTTTCTGGAGCGAGCGAAGCGAGTCGTGGGTATGCGAGTAAACTTACGACGAGCGACGAGTAACTTCACGACTCGCTTCTCACGACTCGCTTCGCTCGTCGTTCCTCTCTGACTCACTCACGACTCACTCACGACTCGCTTCGCTCGTCGTTCGCTCGTCGTTCGCTAGTCCACCTTATTCATCTCACTCAACTGAATCTTCTTTGAGATCCTGTTGTAACTCAACAGTATCGAAAGCACAAACCCAATCACCAAAAACCCAACACAGTAGGCCACAACGGCAAACTGGCTGGTGAGTTTGCCCACTTTGTAAAACCACACCTGGGACTCTGAAACGTCCGGGTTCACGCCCATCAACCACTTGATGTTGAACGAGAACTCAACAGTGTCGCCGATAATCACCTTGGTGGTGTTGGAAGAGCTCGACCACGCCGTCCCCGACACCAACTCGCCAGGGTTCTTGGCCATCAGAAACACGTTCATGTTTGGATCGAGATCAAAGTGCGACTCGTCCACGATTCCGCGCACCTGGAAGTTCAGTGGGACACTCACACCGCTGTTTGGACGCACCTCCAACTGACACGAGAACGGACAGTCGTTGTGCAAGTAGAATTGGAAAAGATGGTACAGTTCGTCCTCAAACTTGAGTGTACATTTCACTTCTTCATCGGTTCCATACCGTAGCGAGAACGGCCTGTTGTTCTCCTGGCACGTTGGGAACGCCGTGTACACGATGTTGCCGTCTTTGTTAAAAATGTGCTCACCGTTGTCGATGTGTCTTGCGTTGCATTTGATCTGAATTTCGTCCCGGCTTGTGTATGGAGTCAAGTTCGCCAGTTCGAGATCTGTCTTTGGATACGGTTGGATTTTGGCAGCGTGGGCCAAACCGGTCAGCAGCGAAACAACCAGTGCGAGTCTCATTAAGATGGGTGGTTGGGGTTCAGTGGATAAGTGGTGAGTGAAGGACAGAAAGCATGAAAAAGATTAGCGAGCGAAACAAATGACGAGCGAAACGAGTCATTTGTAAGCGATTATCTACACAAATGAAGAGCGAAGCGAGTCGTGAGCGAGTGAGTTATTCATTTACTCAGTTACTCGATTACTCAGTGACTCGATTACTCAATTACTCAGTCACTCAATTACTCAGTTACTCAATTACTCAGTTACTCGGTTACTCAGTTTCTCCGTTACTCAGTTACTCCGTTTTTCCGTTACTCATTCACGACTCGCTTCGCTCGTCGTTCGATTGTACTTGTTGTAACATTGTTTGAAGAGAAAGCGAGGACTCTTTACATATTCATCACGAAAAAATCTCGTCATTCTGTCGTCGCTTACAACCGTGTAGAAAATCGTTTACAATATTGACGAGCTAAGCGAGTCGCGAGTCGCTTCGCTCGTCATTCCTCGCACATGAAGAGCATAGCGAGCGCAAATGACTTGCAAATATATGCAAATGACTCGCACATGCCCACAAACCCTCGTAAATGACTCGCAAATGACTCGCTTCGCTCGTCATTCGCTCGTCATTCTATAATACATCCCCCCTCACTTAGTCAACATCTCCAACTCCCCTCCCATCACATGCTTTAGACACTTCTTCTTGGCCTTTTGCGACCGCCAATGTGCAGACAACCCATCTTTACGCTTGAAGTTCTTACCACACCCCCACTCCTGCCCGCTCTTCATTATCCCTCCACACACAAACCCTCCTTGTTGGTTGTGCTGGTTCGTCTCGTGCCGCCTTCTGTCGCTGTGTCGAGCAAAACTTTGCTTGCATAATGAACATTCAAACGGCTTCTTGTGTTCGTGCGTCGATTGGAAATGCGAGTTGAGGTTCATTTTGCGTGAAAAAGTCTTATCACAGCCCTCGAATGGACAACTAAACGTGCGTGGCTGTTTCTTGCCCCCCGTAGTTGCATTGGCACCACCGCCACTCGACCCGGGCGAATTGAAATTCACAGGTGGCGATGGAAGCCCGCCATTGCTGCTATGCACTCCATTTTCTTGAGACTGTTGGTTTTTTAATGCAATATCCGCAGCCTTGCGTGACCATTCCTGCTCAATCTGCGACGTTTTATCCTCTTTTGCCATGGTTTGGTACGGAACAGAATTCGCCAGCGTGAAAAGAGGATTGTCCTGCTGCGCAGCACCTGCACCCGTACCACTGCCCAGCTGGTTCTGCTGCTGGGTGAACGGATAGATCGATGGCATCATGAATTTCGGCTCCGCAGAAGCAGCCGCTGCGGCTGCGGCTGCTGCCGTCACTGAAACTTCTGCATCCTCGTGGTCGTTGTTGCTGCCAACACCCGTTTTCGTCACCTCGTTGTCTCGCAAACTCGACGTTGATGACGAGTAATAGCCTCCCGGACCATACGAGTTTAGCAATCCTGTGGATGGTCCGCCAGCACCGCCCGGTCCGCCAGCACCGCCAGCATTACCGCTATCAACCTCACTGCCATCCCCCAACTTTTTTGAGCCCGCCATTTCAGGCTGTGTTGAAGAAGGCGACGCTGTCTGTGTTGTTGCTGCGCCCGGTCTTTGTGATCCGCCTCTTTGCAGCGCCAAATCGATCGGCTGGCCCTCGGCTTTCAGCATGGGATCGGTGTTTGGATTGTCGTCCTGATTCATGTCGCGTGGCACGTGATGTCTGTTGATCTCTTTGGCTGCCAATGTGACTTTTGAAGCAGAACCCGCCTTCTTTTTTTTTGCCCCAATAGTTGAAGACAACAAGAAAATCTCGGGAGGAGTCAAGACCGGGTAAAACGAAAGAAAAAAAAAAAAGATAGCAAATATCACGGATGACGTAAACACTTACGTCAGAAAACACGAGTAGATCACTTTTGATACACCAAACGAACCCACAGCAACAGCCAACACAAACGACGCTAGACTCACAAACTCCGCAGGAACAAGCCCACCCATCGCGTCAAACGGCAAAACGTGCAATCGCAAAGGAATCTCGCCCAGCAGCCGCGCCGTCGCAACGGCATCGGTCGCATAGTAGTCTGGAGTAACAGAAACTGTGAGTAAAGAGGGACCATGCTGCGATAGTGCAATGTCTACCGGGTGAGTGGCACACCAACAAAGCTTGACGAAGTACTTTCTGCTAGGCGGCAGCCGCGACATGTCCACAAGAATTGTGTGGTTGTGAGCGTTGGAAGAGGGCGCGGTTTTGACGAGGGGAGGCAGAGACGCCGTGAGGGGGTTGAGACCCACTGTGGCAGTGGTATCACAGGCGACATGTTCCTCGACACTGCTGTCTTGCGTTTGCACAAAGACAAACGTCTCGGTGTTGGCCAACACCACCACCGATGCAAACATAAGCCACAGCACACTGAAACACGTCTTCATTCTGCGATTGTCGTTTTCGATATCGGACAGATCGAGGTGTTCACTGCGTAGTTCTTTTCTATCCAGAGGCAAAAAAAAAAGATCACCTTCTTAAGGGAATGTTTTTTTTTCCCCATACACAGCCTGGATCTCGGAGAAGAGGTTAAAAAAATAATAAACAAACAAAACGAGTGAACCGAGTCAAACTTTTATCAACTTTCAGCCTGTTCCACCTTGTGTGCACCGCAACATGTCCGACGCCACGCCAGCAGAGGGAGTGCAATCGCCTATCAAGAAGTCGCCATCGAGCACCAACATCTCCAAGTTCATCCAGACACCAGCAACACCCAAGCCGCTGCCAATATCGCTCAACATGCGCATCAGCGAGGACCTGAACGATATCAAGACGATATTGAACGACCTCAAGTTCCGCTCGAAAAACAACAACCAGAGTCTTGTGAGGCTTAACGAGAACCTGACACGGTTCAACGAGACCGTGGACCCGGGAAACAACAGAGACACCAGCAACAGCGAGAATGAAGCATACGAGACTCTGAGACACCAGCTGGAATCGCTGCAATTGCAACTCAAGACCGGTTTGCCCGAGTACATCGAAAAAGCTATTGTGGAGCGCGTCGATGCTTCCAACACAGATACCACAGGCATGCTACAGGACATTTCTCGCACAATCATGAGTCGGCTTGACTCGATCGAAACATCCTTGCACGTGCAGCAACAACAAGACTCAGAGCTCACTGAGAAAAAAAAATCACTTGAGGCTGAGGTGGCGCAGTTGCAGGCTGATCGCGATGAACTGAGACTCAAGTTGCAAGGATACGCATCGCGTGCACAGTTGCTACGCTCGGAGTTTGCCGGCTTGCAAGCTCAGAAATACCAGTTACTGGCAGAGCTCGAAGCCAGTCGCGACGGGCATCGTCTGGCGCTTGCGGAGTTGCAACACGAAAAACGTGGTGCGATTTCTGCACAGCAGAGCCACAAGGTGTTGGAGCAGGTGCTTCCGACATCAGGGAGTATTTTGTCTGCGAGTACTGATGTCGACAAGGAGAACTCTGCTCTTGTGTCTACTTTGGACACGGCCCGGTCTAGACATTCGCGTCCTTCTCGAAATTTCAGCAGTGTGGTTTGAGTATTGCAACAAGGTTTGTGTCGCGAGCAACACCAAATAATTTACGGTTTTCTCTCTCTCTTTTTTTTTTTTTCATGTTGTTTTTACGGATTTCGTGTGTAAGGTGACATCAAGACAGGTTTCTCCACTCTGCACACTGTGCAAGGTTTGAGGATCCCCCTCAGTGGGGAGTTGATTTGGCGTGAATTGTCCCCGCAAACTGCCGGAATTAGGCAATTCTTGCGGATCGTGGGGTCGATGGCCATGGGACATGGCTGACGCTGAGCAAACATCAAGAGCAATCAAACAACAGTAGGCGATTCGCGCTGGTGCTTGCAGACTGGCAGGCAGGAGGGAGACAAAGACACTACTGTAAAGTATTCGTAGAAAGAGGGGCAAACCTAAAAACGAAAAAAAAACAAAAAAAAATTTAGAAAAACACACACAAAAAAGCAATGATTCTCGATTACCGTTAAAAGAGACTATAAAAAGGGTCAGATATGTGGCTCTATGGCTCTGTAAAATACGTATTCAGCAACTTGAAACAACTAAATTCCCTGAGTATCACCAGCACATTTATCGGTGGCTCATCTAGAACAATTTTTTTACTTGCAAGTCGCGCCGCACCGCGCCATCGTTGCTTGCCCCCCGCCTGCCCGCCCCACGAGTGCCCCGCGAATCGGCCCAGTGACACAAATTTCCCTTGGCATAATTTTGCCGTCCTAATTTGCCCTCTTTTCTAATTGTCTTTTTTCCCTTGTTTTCTTTGTTCTTTTACTTGTCTTGTTTGTGGCAATTCAAGGGAGGTTTAGTGATATGTCCGAATCTGTTGACAATTTGTTCTCATTAGAAAACCAGAACGAGCACAGCCAGCAACCCAGCCACCACACGCAGCAAATTCTCCACCAGGTTCATCCGCAATCGCAGAAGAACACTCAAAACTTACGCCAGTCTCAGATCAGCAACAGCAACAACAACATAGACTCGGAGTCCGCCAGATCTTCTCTCTCACTCGAGTCGAACGTTTCCAACACCTTCTCGTCCCCGGGCGATTATGACCTTTCGTTCAACAACCTGAACTCGGTCCTTTCCTACATTAGCGAGATGGATAACCAAACGCTCTCTGACAAGGACACCTCTTCCACGATCGGAAGCACCTTCCATCACGGCAGTCACAACCCGATGGCAAGTCTCTCTGCAGGGGCAGGTGTGGGAGCGCCGCAGATGGACAATGCGAACGCCGCTGCAAACGCAAACTCCAATGCCAACAATGCCCATACCAACTCCAACCCGAATGCCATGGCTGTTCCGCCACCGCCTTCGAACGGCTCCACCATTGGGAATTCCGCAGGTCTTTTTGTCAACCCCTTTGAGATCAACTCGTCTCTCTGGAGCACGACCAGCGCCAGTGCCACCAACTCGACACCTCACAATACTCAGTACATGCCAAAACCTCCTTCCCCTTCCTCGCAGCCACGTGACCACCTGCTTTCCCCGTTGTCTCCCTACGCCAACTTGTTCAACCCTCCATCCGCCAACTCGCTAGCTGGCGTTGCCGGGTTTCAGAACATTGCACCAATTGGCAACGGCGCCGACATCAACGGGGTCAGCGGCTCCAGGAGAACGTCATACGTTGGCGATTTCACAACAGCAACCAGTAGACCATCCACCGGAAGCATTTGGAACGTGGATGACCACCGGTCTTCAATCGGGTCTGCAGGCTCGCCGATTCTCAATTACCCAGGCGTTGGTCAGAACTCGCCTCCGCAGCTTCCAGTCGGCAGTAACTGGCAATCTCCGCCTCTTGCAGACTATGCTGCATTGAGAAGATACTCTTACGATCCGTCTTTGGGCGCAGGAATGGTCCCGCCTGTTTCGGCAACGACACTCAACGCTTCGGGGCTCCCTGCCAGCGCACGGACTTCAAACACGGCCAACACCGCTGTGGGTCCGCAGTTGCTCTCAGGATTCCAACATCAGCAGCAACAACACCCAAACCATCAACAGCGCAATTCCACTTCTGCGTCATTTCCTGTGGCGCCTAGTGCGCCTTCGCTTGACTATGTTAGAGCGTTTGAGAATGAGGCTCACCAGCAGCAGCAGCAACAGCAGATGCAGCAGCAGATGCAGCAGCAACAACAACAGCAGCAGCAACCGCAAAAGCAGCAGCAACAACAGCAGCAACAACAGCAGCAACAACAGCAGCAACAACAGCAGCAACAACAGCAGCAACAACAGCAGCAACAACAGCAGCAACAACAGCAGCAACAACAACAACAAGAATCTCCACAACAGCCAAACTCTCAAGGCTCTCAACTCTTGAATCAGTTCAATAACCTCAACCTACTAAACTACCAGGATCAATATGTGCAAGCTTATAAGGAAGCAGACGCATATTTCACCTCTCCCTCCCCAGAATCGTTGAACTTGTCCAAAGTGTTGGAGAACTTGAACAACCAACAATTACCAAGGTTTCCTGGAGGAGGTTTACCTGGAGTGAAGCTTGTTCTTGTTTGTTTCAAAGGAGGTAGATTGGATGTTTTCTACCTGCCACCGGAGAACCAACGGATGGCGCACAATTTGAAGCTGGGAGAGTTGGTTATAGTGGAGGCTGATCGCGGTAGAGATTTGGGGAAAGTTGTGAAGTTGGAAGTTTCTATCGACGAGGCACGGTTATTGAAGTTGAAGCAGTTTCAAGACCAACAGGCTGCACTGAATCAAGAGCTTACAGAGAAGCATCCGGCTCTACACTTTCCAAAACCTATAGTTCGGTTTGCGTATCCGAATGAGGTGGCTCAACTGTTACTCAAGAAATCGGATGAAGAGAAATCACGTAATGTTTGTGAGCTGAAGGTGAAGTCGCACGGACTTGTTATGCAAATCACTGATGCGGAGTATCAGTGGGACAGAAGGAAGCTTACATTTTATTATAACTCCAGTGCCAGGATTGATTTTAGAGATTTGGTGAAGGAACTGTTCAGGATTTACAAGACTCGGATTTGGATGTGTAAGCAACAGCAACATCCACAAAAGCATGTCGTTGGTGATGATCGCACAGGGATCAAAAAAGATTAGAGAATACAGACAAAACAAAACACAGAACAAGATAGAATTATAGAAGGCAAGGAAATGTTTGGTGGGAATTTGGTTGCAAGGTTAAAGATTATTAGGTCACAAGTCACTTTGATGGGGGTATTGTTTATTCATGGATCAATGGAGTATTTTTTCAAAACGTTATGATTATTATTGATTTTTTGTTTTTAATTTTTTCTAAATTCTTTGGTGATTGAGTGTTTTTTCATTTTATTTTATCTATAGTTATTAATTTTTCATGTTTTTTTTTCTACAAACATTATCTGTGATGTTTATTTTGTGCAAGAGAATTTTGTTTAGAGAAGAAGGGGAGGTTGTTAAAATCGTAAAACGGGAATGAATGAATTGATGTTATAAAGAGGAAGTAAGAAGTGAAAGCGTAACAGTGATCATCAAGAAAAAGAAAAGTAGCAACAGAGAAGATTATGAGTTTGAAAGGTGTTTGTCGAGTTCTTCCTGCGAGACTTCCATTTCCTTCCAGGTCTTGGTCATGTAAGCCTCGAGGTCTTTCAACGCTTTGAACGCCTCGTCTTTATCAAAGCTTTGTTTGTTTGCCTGGGCCTTGTTGAACTTCTCCTTAATGGCCTTTGCTCTGTCGGCGATCACGTCCATTCTGTACGAGATCCATTCTGGATAGAACTCGTCATAGATCGAGCCAAAGTTTGTTTCTGGTTTGACGGTGGAGAGGACCGAAGTTTCTGGTTTGGTGGAGTCCTTGGCTCTGTAGGAAGTGACGGCAGTGATTCTCTCGGTGAAGCCGAGAGGAAGAGAGGCGAGATGGAGCAATTTTCTGCCTTGGAGAACAGTGGCTTTACCTTTTGCTGGGCCAGCAGCAGGGACGACTTCTCCGGAGCCCGTTTTGATAAGAGTTTCGCCTCCAATCATGTTTGTAGTGTCGGACAGCATGAGGACGCAAACGAACGGGTACGAGTCGTTGTGCCAGCCAACCACTGCTGGGACGTCATCGTCGTGTTTGTTACCAAGAGAGGATCTTCTCTTTGCACAGAGTTGTTCATTGAGGGCCTCGTCTTCGGACTTCATGGCAACGTTGACGTGAGCCACTTCGTAGTCCATGATCACCTCGAGTTCGACACCAGCCATAGCGGAAACGGCAGCAACAGTGTCGGGATGAGTCCATGCTGCGTAGGTGAAAGGACAGGTTTGTTTGGCGTAGCCTCTGATGACACAGTCGATTCCAGAGGTGGACAGGTGCGAGAATCTTCCCCACTTGACAAACACTTCTTCTCTGAGGATTTCTTTTCTCATGATTTCAACGGCCTCGTCGGTGAAGAGCGGGAAAGGCGCCGAAGCTCCGATCTCGGAGATCTGGTCTGGACAAGTGGCTCCGAGCTCCTCCATGGTGGTTCTCTTGACGGTGTTGAGGTGTTCTGGGGAGAAGGCGAGGTGTTTAGATGGTTCAAACTTGACGGAGATGTCAACGTCCGATAGGGTTTCGAGGATCGGTTTGATTTGCTCGTTGTAGGCCGAAGGCATCACTCTCTTGTGGATGTTTCCGGCCTTGATGTTTTGTAGAAGATCGGCAGTAGACATGGCGTTTTGGGCGGTGGAGTTGGCGTGAATAAGTTGTTGGTTGTTGGCGTTCTCGTGGTTGGTCTTTATTTTTTTTTTGAGTCCAACAGCGTGCTACTTATACTGGCACGGAACAGCAGCTTTGCGTATCTTTTGAAATTGCGGTCCAAGTCGGTTCTGATAGCGAGCACCAAAAAACTTCTCAATGCGGAAATTGCAGCTCGCTGATAAGAAATCGTGTGCGCGATAGCAAATTCCGAAAAAGGAAACATTTTCAGTGTGCAACGGTTTTGACGACTTTTTTGGGGATTGCCAGGTGACAGGTGATCGGTTGAGCTCGGCCGCGGAGCGACGAACGACGAGCAAACGGCGAGCAAACGGCGAGCCAAGCAAGTGATCGACGGAGCACGCACAAAACGGAACAGCTCAACCGAACCCCAGTTACCCAGTTCGCTATCTCGGAATCGGTTCCGCTCGGACTCATCATTGGAGCGGTGTGAGTCAGTTTCGACCGATAACTTCTGCCAAAGACATCGTCTCGGCGAGTGGTAGAGCACGGACACGGAATTTTGCCCACGAGTTTGCAAGTGTCAAAAGCATGTCGAATCACACCAACAACAAACACTCTTGTGGCGTGGAGAAAGAAAAACACAAAGAGTATACGCCGATCGACGCGTCGTTCGACGCCATTGCGTCGAACGACCCGGCTTACTTACTTTGTTCGCTCACTCCGCTCGCTCGCCCGCCCGCCCATCCGCCTCGCATTGCTCGTCGTTCCCTGGGCGACGTCAGGCACGCCATATTCCCGAACAAGGAAAATCACCTGTGAGCGGTGGCTCGGTCCCTCGCGTCGCGTGCGCGAATCGCACAATCACTTCCCCTAATCCAGTAAATTCCCCCTTCGCTGTCCGGGCTGCGCGGGACGGCGAACATTTTTTTTTTCGGCACTAAAATTAGCCCTGTTTGAGCGCGCGACCCTGTAATGGTGGTGGTGGTTGGTTCACCGAAGCTGGACGCGTGAACAGGGGTCGGGCGTGGCTATCTCGCTAGCTGGCTAGCTGGCTAGCTGGCACGTGCAGCGAGCCATGAGCAAGCAAGCACAGCGGAAGGGGGGGTGTGGAAAGGGATGCAGTTTGAGCGACCCACAGATTACCCGGTGACTCGATGGCTCGCTACGCTCGTGATCTCGTCGTAGCCTCGGGGCGTGCCTTTTTGTTTACATTTCTTTGTTTACATACGCGCTTCGAACAGAAAAAAAAAAAAGAGCAGGCTGCAGGTGTTCGCGCAGTGGGCCCCTGTCGTGCATTCCGACGAACACGCATTTTTCTGTTTCCAGGGCAAGGAACAATAGAAAGGTCGGTCATTAAACACGGTTCGAGATTTGAATCTGCCGGATTAGGAAGGTGTGAATAGAAAAGGTGCTGCATGAAGCAGGCGACTTGCCTAATTAGACTAAGCTCCTACTCTAAATTATACGCATCGTTGGTGTCTGCGCTTCATCTTCTCCAGTCTTGACAGGAGAAGAAGCGTTGTTGTGTTTGGCGAGCCAACGCTAAAAAAAAGGTGACCTGTATATAAACTGCAGCAGCCCCAAAAAAAAGCAAACACACATACTTAACCTGTTTTCCTGTTTTCCACCTTCGTTCATACCCTTCAGCCATGTCGGTGGACGTTACCAGAGTCAACAGATCCAACAGCGAGCCTTCGCCAGCCCGGCCCCACCAGACGCGCCTGCCACCACTATCATCCCTCCTCAACAGATCTCCTAGTGACCGCAGCAACTCGCTTACCGACACTCCACCAAGAAAACTCGTGCTCCCATCGATCGAGAACCTCACCTCGAGTCCCGGTTTCAAAAGATCCAACTCGTTCCCGCAAACAACTTTCCCAACCATTTCCAACGAGCACCACCACCGCCACTCAGGCACGGCTCCAAATACTTCCATCACACCAAACTCGTCGTTTGTGCCAATCACTCCGATCAGCAACCATGTCTTGCCTCCTCCGCCTCCAATGTTTACCCATTCGACTCCATCAACAAGACCGCCTCCACCGCCACACTTTGTGCCACCTTCGTCTTCCCAGCACTCACCAGCCATCTCGCAGCACCAGCCACCACAACAGCCACCAAATCTTTACACCCCGTTCAAAGATAAGACACCCCTGAAAAATACCCCGCAATCGACCCCTACTTCTGGAAGTAAGAGTTTCGCATTCATCTCGCATTCGCAGGCAACGTTCCTTTCATCCGAGCCCGACATCGACAATGCCAGACTCGCGAGAAGAAAACGCAGAAGAACTTCTCCAACAGAGCTTGCGATTCTCCAAGCCGAGTTCGAGAAAGGAAACACTCCAAATAAGATGCGCAGACTCGAAATCGCGGCTAAAGTGGACATGACGGAGAAAGCAGTGCAGATTTGGTTCCAAAACAAGAGACAGTCGCTTCGCAAAAACAATCAAAACATCAAGGAGATTGTACTGAATATTCCTGAACGCCGCGATCTCGACCAACAACTCATGTCGGCCGAGGAATTGGAGAATATCAACAGCAGTACCACCAGCAGCACAACCAGTTCTGCAAATACCACTCTCAACGAGATTCCTGCCAAGTTAGGCAACACGAATGACGCGTCTTCGCCTAAAACTCATGAAAACGTCACAGACTCGTCGCCATCTTCGTCGCCATCACCAGAAATTTTGACCGAATTGATAAATTCCCAGACTCAGCAACACGGGGTGTCGACGTCGTCGTCGTCGTCGTCGTCGTCGTCGTCGTCGTCGCACCCCATGTCTCAACAACTGCCTCCAAAAGGAGTTTTTGTGACACCGATGAAGACTCCTCAAAAAAGAGACATTAGTTTCGCGACCGCAACGCCACAACAGAACTCGTCGTCTATGACGTTCAAGTTTAGAGCGAGCGAAATGGGGCTCATGACCCCAATGCAAAGCATGACCAAGAGACAGAAGCCAACGATGCGTCTGAATGTTCGCGGTGGCTCTGGAGCCGCTGCCAGCAAGGCCTTGGGAAACGTGTTCAAGGACTCTACAAACGTCAAGAACAATACCTACAACACTCGCAAGAACGAGGGCAAAAAGCAGGATCGCAGCGATATCGAGTGTGTCGAGAACTTGCTGAGTTTGAAAAGAACGGTCAACGGAGCTTAATTGTATGAATGTCATGTAATCATAATACCACATTACGAGGAAAGTTGCGTACGTAATCGAACGACGGTCGACGATCAACGGGGCGATCCTTCAACCACAACGTGCTCAAACGTATGAGTTACTGTAGTCTGATACCTATTACGAGAGAAGTTACGTAATCAAGGAGGTGGGAAAAAATAAAAGATGTTTATGGAGACGAACATTACTAGTGACTACATCCTTGGACTGTTCATTGGATAACATGGAAGTGACAAGCAAGATGAGTCCTTCGCTTGGTTGCCATGAAGTACTTGGACGTGAGTTGGACGTGGCTTGCTCGCCACTCACGACTCGCTTCGCTCGTCGTTTCGTTTCGCTTTGATGTAACTTTGGTTGTATTATTAGCTATAAATACTTCCTGTTGGTTGATGCCTTGCTAGATATACTCAAAAGAAAGCGTTTCATTAATTGAAAGCCACCTAAACTTATAATCGATACACATTGAACAAATTCAGTGATTGTAAATTTAAGGACCAGCAACCTTACCTCTTCTACCAGTGGTCTTGGTGTGTTGACCTCTGACTCTCAATCTCCAAGAGTGTCTCAAACCACGGTGGGCTCTCATTCTCTTGAGTCTCTCCAAGTCCTCTCTGAGCTTGGATTCCATGTTGTTGGCCAAAACGTGGTAGTCCTTACCGTCAACAATGTCGGCTTGTCTGTTCAAGAACCAGGTTGGGATCTTGTATTGGGTTGGGTTTTGCATGATGGTGACCACTCTCTCAAGTTCTTCTTGGGTCAACTCACCAGCTCTCTTGGTGAGGTCGACATCGGCCTTCTTGCAGATCAAGTTGGCGTATCTTCTACCGACACCTCTGATGGTGGTCAAAGCGTACATGACCTTGATTCTACCGTCAACGTTGGTGTTCAACAGACTGCAACTGTGTTAGTATATCGTGCTCATTGGTAAACGCTGTGTGTGATCTCCAACATACCGCAAAATGTGCTGGAACGAACCAGACTCCTGAACAACTAAACCCATTTTGACTTGGTTATACTTTCTAGTTCCTGATTGACTATAAAGATGTCTGAGTAGCAACTCTCTTCAAGTGTACTTGTATGATAAAACCAAAATTCACTTTTTTTTTTTCACCAATTTTGCAAACTTGGGAAAATCTGCTGGCACTGCCAGGCTGAAGATGTTCGTTCAACTGCCACGGGGGGTTAAAAAAAAAGTAACGCCGCCGGCGAGCGCGAGTGCGGCCGGGCACGAAAAATTTGTCCTGAAAAATACCAGGCAGTTTTGGCGGGCCGCCGCCTGCGCGCGGGCGGTGGCACGGTGGTGCCCCAGGTTTTTCTCGCGCGCACTTGGTTTCTCCCTTTCGGCCAGTGGTGGGAGGTGTGCACGCCGGTCACAACCCTGTCGCGCGTCACGTGACACAACCCCAGGGTGGAGCCGGTGAAATCTGCCCCACCAATTTCATTTCACTCACTCACACACCCACACACACCTCCTTCAACTACACTCGATTGACTCATTTCTTCACTGCATTGCTCTATATACCCGGTGAACTACCCAGCAAGGAACGTGGCAGACACCCACGCGTTCTATTTACATGTATCACAGCGTGACGTGCTTGGTGAGAAGGGCAGCAAAGTAGACCAACACGTCCTTCTCCATCACGATCCGGTCGGCCTTGAGAAGGTCCCGCACCTCAATGTCCTCTTTTCTCATGATTCTGACACGGCTGCTAGGGTATGCACGCACGGCCGCCTTGAGGTTGGCCGTGTTTTCGTAGTCGTTGGGGACGAAAAGAACGTTCAAGTTCTCAAACTCGTGGTGTTGCAGGAATTTTCCCACGGCATGGAAGTCTGACGACACAATCTCAAGACCGTACTTGTCTCCTGCCCTCAGCTTCACCTCCTTCGAGGTCTCGTTCTTGTACTCCTGCGCAAACTGGGCGTCCTCGCCAACAATGAACAGCTTTCCTTGCTTGTACGCGCTGCTGAGCGCGGTTCTGTACGCGAGAGTGTACACTTTGCGAGGAAGAGTGGTGGAGAAGTCGTTTGGAGCAGTTCTGGCAAGAGCATACGCACCACGGTGACGGATCGGCGAGTTCCCGTCTCCCACTCTTGCTCTACCGGTACCTTTCTGGGGCGCGAGCTTTCTTCTCGAGAACTTGTGATCGGATCTTCCTGGCGGGTTCGAGGCTCCCACTCTTCTGTTGTCGAGCTCCATCACCACTGCGAGCCACAGAATGTCTCTTCTGAGCGGCACATTGAGAAACTTGTTGTGCACGGGGAACATCGAGTGCGGTTCCAGCGAGGGGAACGACCGGAGAGTGGCCAGAGTGTACGATGGGGGCACTCCTGCGTGCGGGAACTTGTCTGTGGATGCGGATGTAGAGGTGGATGGGGAGGTGGAGGTGGAGGTGGATGCTGTTGCGTATGTTCTGCGGAGGGCAACGCGGCCCAGCGTGCCCAGAGGGCCGAACAGCGCCGGCGCGCCGAGTCTGAGCGGTGACTTGTGGATGAACATGATGAGGGGTGGATGTGTAGTCCAAAGAGGCCACTCTACTACAGTTTGTAGTTTTTTTTTTTCTTCAGCTGAGTGGAAAATTTGACGGTGAAAAAATTCCCAAAAAAAAGCCACCAAAAGTCACCCGGTTACCTCAGCGCTGACGTAATCCGTTCTCACTTGTCAAATTTTCTTTAAAACTTGATTTTTTTTTCTCCTGAATTTGCTTCAACAATCCAGTTTGACACGCCAAAACTACACCGTTGAACCCCCCGCCCCACCGCACACTTCCCCCGTCCCGTCTCGGCCGCCCACACCAAGTCCACCGGAGCACACAGGCCGCCCCCATCTGCAAAAACGACGCCCCCCTGCCCCCCGTTCTCCGCCAACAGATAAAAACCAAAATTAGTACAACCAATTCTGGAGCTGCATCAAAACAAACAGCACCAAACGACACTTTCTCTCGCACCCAGAACGTCAATTGCGCTACAGACACCGGGGACGATCACCGTGCCATGAAATAACCCCGCCTCAGCTCTTGGAACCCATAAACAAGCCGACATTCCGGCACATCACCGCTGCATATATGTACCATCACTAGTGGAACCGATACCCAAAATGAACGCGCACGAGCCGCAACGACCCCAAATTGTGATACCTCCGCCACCGGAGCAACGCACACCCGAATGTGAAACGCCCACGCCCACCAGGTACCGGAAACTGCCGCCGCGTTTCATCGATTGTCCAAAAGACGACCTGATTGTGATCATCTCACGAATGCTGGCATTTCTCATCAAGATAAACGACAGCCAGACCAACGTGGACGCGAGCTACCTGACGCACCAGAACCTAACGCGGTTCCACTCGCGGTCACCGCCACAGATCTCGCTGTTCTCGTACATGTCGCGACTGTCGCATTACTCATCGCTCGAGAACTCTGTTCTCATCACCTCCATCTACTACATCGATCTGTTGACTCTGTGCTATCCGATATTCGCCGTAAACTCGCTCACGGTGCACAGGTTTCTGCTCACGGCGACGACCGTCGCGTCGAAAGCGCTGTGCGACTCGTTCTGCTCCAACAGCCACTACGCCAAAGTTGGCGGAGTCAATCTGATGGAGCTCAACTTGCTCGAGACAGAGTTCCTCAACAAGGTCTGCTACCGCGTTGTTCCGCGAGACTTCAACTACGACGCTCTCAAAGAGCGCAAGAGCTCCACGGGCACGCTGGACGTGGACTACTTCCGCCAGATCAAGCTCGGCGTCGGCGCCGCCGCCGACGTGCTGGAGTTGTACTACAATCGGATGGTTATGCTTGTTGGCGGGAGGGCCAGTGGTTCTGGAGCGGGCGCGCGCACAGCCACAGCCGGCACCGCCACAGGTGGCGGTGCCGGTGGCGCTGCAGACATTGCCAGCATCACCGGCGGCGCCGGCGGCGCCGGCAACGACACGTCCCAGGACCGCAACCGCGTCTTTGTCGGTTGCAACGACGATGTGGTGTACTACATCGGGGACGACGACACTGGCGACGACACTAGACAGGACACTGCTCCAACGTCGTTCGCGACGCAGTATCAGCAGCCTGAAGGCGACGATGGGTCGTCTGTGGATACGTCGCCGTCGCCGTCGCCGTCGCCGTCGCCGTCACCATCGCCGTCGAAGGATGATGAGGGAGACGAAGACAAACAAAACCTGTCGTCCAAAGTAGATGTTGTCGGAAACGAGACCGGAAACAGCACGGCGCCACGCGTCGTTTCCGGTTTCCCCGCACCACCCGGAAACACGAAAAAACGTACTGCCGAAGTGCACGAACATGAGCACCCACAAAGCCCTAATGCCCCCAAGAAGATGCGCTGAGCGCCCCTTTTTTTATAGTTATATAGTGTCTAATACCGCGCAAACGATTGTACCATGGAGGAGGAACTACGTTGTAATGGGTACACCGAGGATGAGTGGTTATTGAACGATAGCGACGAGTTATTCACCGGTGCAAACAATTTGAGACAGCCGGGCAAGTTTGCCAGCGCTCGTGTTTTCAGCAAGCTGGTGACGGACGAGGACGAACTGCGGCGTCTCGAGGCCCGGGAGATCTCGTTTGTTGCCGGCGACACTGACAAACCGGCGGTTTCCAATCATTTGGTTGCGATCTTTGAGCTCGGGAGACTTCTCACTTCTCACCGGGATGTTGTTCATGGCGGCGCGATTGCGACGCTTGTCGACGAGCTGTTTGTGACCTGTGTTTTGCCGTTGACTCCTGCTCGGTTTGCGGTCACTGCGAGTCTTTCGATCGAGTACCTTCGGCCGATGCTGTTTCGAGGTGAGCAGCGGCTGGTTGTGGTGCTGGAGTGCTTTATCGTGGAGATGCGTGGGAGAAAGTTCAAGGTGAAGGGATGGATCAAGGGGGGTGGCGGCGAGGGCGAGGGCGAGGGGGTTTACTGTTTGGGGGAGTTGCTTGCTGTTGTTCCGAGAGCGAGCGACGCAAGCCAATGACGAGCGAAGTGAGTGGACGAGCGAAGCGAGTCACAGTCGGGGATTCTGACTCGCTCTACTCGTCGTTTAGATAGTAATCATCATCGCGTACACCTCGCATCGACCGTAGACCTCCCACCTGTGAAGTTAGGTAAAACAGGACGTGGACCAAGCGAGAAAACCACGAGCAAAGTAGCATTGGATCATTTGGTTGGCCCCTAGTTGGCCCGTCATTCGTTGGCTCGTCGTCCAATGGCTCGTGACTCAAGAGTAAATCGACGCGTCGATCGACGCGCTGACGATGAAGCTCGCCTCACTGATGAAGAGTCCCCCCCCCCCCCCCGATTGCTCTTTTGACCAATCAGCTCACCTTTGACGAGCGCAGCTACTCACCAACGACTCGTTGCGCTCGTCGTTTATGAAAATCCGCCAACTTACAAATGACTCGCTTCGCTCGTCATTTGCTCTTGTCGCTTCCCCAGATTATAAAATTTTCATCACCATCTCCTCCTCACCAAACCTTTGCTCACCACCTCACACCCCCCCTACCCCTCAAAATGCGCCGATTTTGTGCCCGCGGAGCTGTGTTTTCCAGCCCGCACCGAACAACCGCGGTTTGCGGGCGTGTGGCGCTTGCGAGGTGTTGGGCGCGTTCCAATGAACAGAGCACACAGATGTATCGGACCCTCACAAACGCTGCCAACGGTGCCACGTGGCGCGGGCTTCCAATTGGACGAGCCACGCCGCCTGTGCGGACCTTCAGGAGCGGATTGCCCGCTCCAGGGCGGGAAATCCGCTCGTTGCGGCCCTTCTCCGACAGCCCGAAAAAACCCTCCTCCAAGCCGTTTGGCTACAGTCTGTCCCGAGTGGCGCAGTTTCTACACGACCGGTCGCGCAGCGTTCGGTGGCTGCTGAAGAAGTCGCCGCTGCCGTTCAACACGGACGACTTTAGCGCGCTGTTCTCGTGGCTGGTGGCCGGGAACCTGGTGCTCTTGATCATCGGAACAACAACGTTCTTTTCGCTGCTCTTGTACACGATCAACACGGTTTTTGCGCAGGAACTCGTGGCCGAGTGGGTCGGAAACCTCATCACGAAGAACACGCCGCTCACAGTGACCTTTGAGAGCGCAATAGTGCCCAACTGGAAGGAGGGCAAGATCCAGTTCAACAGGTGTTTTGTGAGCCGAAGGCCTCGAGGGAGGAAGATGTTCAAGAAGGCCGCGTCGGTCGCCGCGTCGACCGACGCGTCGGTCGACGCGGCGAGCGCCGACACTGCGAGCGCCGACGCCGCCACCGGCGCCGCCGACGACGACGACGGCAACTACACCCAGTACGACCTCACGATCGAGCAGATCGACGTCTCGCTCAGCTTCTCGAGATGGCTCAGCGGAAGAGGAATCATCAAAACGTGCACCATCAGCGGCGTCCGCGGCGTCGTGGACCGCACGCACGTGGTGTGGAAAGAAGGAGACCTCGCCACAAACTACAAGAACGTGCACCGGCCCGGAGACTGGGAGATCGACGACTTCAAGATCCAGGACATGCTGTTCACGATGCACAACCCACAGGGCTTCAAAACGTTCCAGGTCTCGATCTACAACTGCGAGATCCCGCTTTTCCGCAAAAACTGGCTCTTTTTCGACATTCTCAACAGCAAACACATCAACGGATCCTACGACGGGTCGCTGTTCACCATCGACAAGATCCAACGCACCGACGAGTTCACCGAGGAGGGAGCCATTGCGCGCGCGGTGGACGAGCTCACGGACGAAACACACGCTGATTGGCAGGTTATTCGAGACGATGAGAACTTCAACAAGGTGACTCGGTTGCGGATCGACAACCTGCCGATCGAGCATTTGAACGGAGGAATGAAAGGTCCGTTTGGCTGGATCAACCGCGGAACAGTGGACATGATTGGCGACGTTATTGTTCACAAGAAGAACTCTTCGATCAACGAACTCTCGTTGCAACAGCTGATCAAGTACTATCGGGGCCCCGCGTCGATGGATCCGCCGCTCGACCCCGCCGCGTCGATCGACGAGTCGATCGACCTCGACAGTCTCTTCATCATGGATTTTTACCTCCGACTCAACAATCCAAAGGCAAGCATCCCGCTGTTCTCGACAGAGCTCTCGTACGTCAACAGCGCGCTGATCCGGCCCATCGTCGGCTATATCAACTCGAAAAAAACCTTCATTCCGATCCACTGTCGTGTTTTCAAAAAGTTGAGCGACTTTGACGGGTCGTGGACTACGTACGACTCGCTGTTGATGGACGACTTGTCGGTGGGCGTTTACAACAGTTTTGTGGAGTATTTGAGTGATCAGGAGTTCCAAAGAGAGAAGTTGAGGAAGGTCGGGTTTTGGACGTTGCAGTTTGTGATTCAGGTGGTGTTGTGGGGGTTGGCATGACGAACAACGAGCGAAGCGAGTGGAATGACCGTGATTACATGCCACCACTCACTTCGCTCGTTGGTTCCACTTTGCCGACCCTTTCTTTGCATATAGTTAAATTCATCACTTTGATTCGCAGTAGTTGAGGAAATCGCCAGTTTGACGAAGCGAGCGAAGCGAGTCGCGTGAGTCACGTGACTCGCATCATGTGACCGACCTTTTGTCACCGAGGAAAACGAGATGACAAGTGAAGCTTCGTACAACCCACTTCGTACAACCCGCTCCTCGAGTTGTTTGACTAGCTCACACGATTCGCTTCGCTCGTCGTGCTCAGTTGCTACTGCAACGTGGCATCTACCGCCCATCCCTTGTGACAGGCGCAAAACAGAATGCCGCCTATGCCATCCAGGTGCCCGCGAGCACACCGCCCGAGTCCCACTTCCGTCGTCTGACGATCTCCCAACCAAACCTGACTTTTTCATGTAATTACTTATGCACTTTGCCTGCCAATTTCAGAGTTGTTAGTGAAACTAAAAAATATTTGTGTGCGGCGTTATCTCAACTACTCTGGTGCGAGGTGTGCCAAAACTACATCATCACACAAATTTCAAAACTTCTCTGGATGACCTCTAAACTTGAATCTTGCCGCACCAGAAGTTTCCATGACATAACACCATGTTGCGGACCATACCGTGTCTGCGGTACCTAACCGTTTTCGACACAACCGTTGTCTGCTGCCCATACGGACTAATACAACAATCAGCGTTGGCGATGCGTAGCCTTATTGTCTGAATTTGTTCACTCCCATGTGACTGCTTCTACAAATGCACGTAAGTTTGCCTGTTTCAGCTCGATCTGCTCTTGTGTTTCACTCGGCATGTTCTTTGACAGCATATCCGTTTGTATAGATTGGCTGATACGTTCTTTTGGCTGGTGCATAACTCTACCGACGGTGCGAGGTGTGGTGCCCCCGCGGCAAACAAGCTGCGCACCGCGCGCAGCAGACATGCACCATCTGCAGTGCGGCGCAGCAGTAAAACTCTCTCGTACTTTAGATAATCGTGACTACAAGGGAAAAACAATCCAGTCGCCTTGCTCCAACATTGCTCTGTGTTCATCCATGTCCGACTTCTAATCTTTTTAGGTAACCACGCTTTTCCAGGCACCACCACTGCACCTACACCTCCCAAATAATATACGCACCCAGTAGTGTGCTTTCTGTTGTTTGCAAAAAGCCTGAAATAGAGCAAGTAAAAAAAAAGAAAGCATACGTGCATGTAAAAAAAGCTACCTGCTTGAACCTGCATGCACCCACATACATACGTACCGCCATGCAACCTTCTCCATGAGCCCGACCCGCAAGAAATGGATCTAGCATGGGGGATCGAGACGTACGACCAAAACGAGGGCAGACAGAGAGAGAGAGAGACAGAATGCCCGTCTTGGCTGTCCCTCCCCCGCGTCAGTGCAGACTGGGCACCGCGTGTGTGTAGCCAGCTCATTGCGGTTCGGGAGACGGCGCCTGGGGCGCCCGCGCGTCTGCGGGGCCATTGCACGGCCGAAGCGTCAACTACGGGCAGCCCCGATTGATCTAGAAAAGGGGCCGCGGAGTTTTTGCTCGGAACTATAAAATTGCCGAAACGTAGCACGAGGTGTAAAAAAAAAAAAAAAAAAAAAAAAAAAAAAAAAAAAAAAAAAAAAAAAAAAAAAAAAAAAAAAAAAAAAAAAATAAAGTAAAAAAAAAGAAAACAACGAGAAAAAAAAAGAAACCGTGAAACATTGTCGGGGTAGTTTACAAAACTCACGCCTTCTGATTAGCATGAGTTATGCAAGATCAAACTCAAGCATGTGGCATCATCAGCTGCTGGGTGGGCCTCGAGAAAAACTTCGCCCCCCCTTTCCCCCCCATTCACACCATCGTGTTGTGCCACTCTTCTGCACTGAATGCGCCTGGTCATGCCCTTCTCCTGCGCGTGATCATTTTTCTCCTGCCCTTCATATCCCCGGCTGTCCGGGTCTTTGCATCTATCCAAGCCCGCTGTAAACATACATCTCGCTCTCCGGGCTCGTGCAACAACTTCGCCCTCTCAATCAATCGTATTGTAGTCCCGCTCGTGCATGCGCTTGCGCATGCATATGCTCCTACTGCGTTTCATGTGCCTCTCTTATGCACAAGGACGTTCCACGTATTGTTGTTCACGACAGCTCTCACATTCTGTGGATGAGGTGATCCCTCCTACCCTGCAGCTCTCTGCCGATTTAACTTTGGCCCAGCTAATTATCCCCACCCACAGATTCTGCAGGAAGCAGAAAGCACCATTAAAACAAAATAAAAAAACCCGTTCTCTCGCTTGTCCGTCCGCATATATATATCTTTCAGGTATCCTGAATCGTTAGTGTGATTTATCCAGCATCTTTGTGGTGTTGGTGGCGTGCAACAAACCCCCCCACAGCCTTTGATCAAGAGTCCAAGGCCCCACCTGACGTAACCACCCGGTCTCTATGGCTTAAACTATGTGCTATCCGAATAACACCCCTCTTGGAGGCGGGTCTGGCCAGCAACAGCAACAGCAACAGCAACAGCAACAGCAACAGCAACAGCAACAGCAACAGCAACAACGTCGCCAACAGCAACAGCAACAGCAACACATGGCCCACCCTCCTCACATCCCTCCATTGTTGCCGCAGGCGCCCCCTCCGCCCCAAAACGTGAACGTTTACTTCACCCAGTACTCACCCTCGACAGTATACCATCATTCTGCGCCACCCCCACCCCCACCACCACAGCCTTCACAGCCACCATCTTTACCGCCACCGCAGCCATCGGTGCATACGTACCATCACTACCCACCGCAGTTACCCTCCGCCACCGCTCCTCCCACCCCCGCGTACTATTACAACACCGCACATCAACCCTACGCAACTCACACACCTCCGCTCGAGACTACGCTAATACCCGCACAATTCCCACCCACGCATCATCAGTACCCGCACGCACCACAGACACAAACACGAACACAGCCACAACAGCCACAGCAACAGGCAGAACCACCGTACCCCACGCAACAACTGCTTCCTCAGCCACATCCAAGCATGTTGGCTCGCCAACATCAGCCAATGAAACAGGTTGCCGTCCAGTACGAAGGAGTCTCTCCACTCGCGTATCGGGTCTCGCAATCGATTCCAGTGCCCCCGTTTTCGAAACTCACACCTTCGCCAGAGTCTTTGAAGGGACAGCAGCCGAAAAGATCGAAACGCAAGTCAAAGTTCACGAAAGAACAGGACGATTTGATCATTGAGCTGAAAAAAGCAGGGAAATCCTGGGCGGAGATTGCCGAACTCGCCAACGTGGGCACCTATCTCGCTGCACGCAACCGCTACCAGGTGCTGATCGGCCAACAAGGCGGAGGCAACTCCGAGTGTGGTCCAGAAGACGTACTGGAGCTCAAGGAGTTGCTCGATGACGGCGAGCTCGAGAAGATCAAGTACCTCACCAAGGAATTTGAGAAAAGTACTGGGAAAGTGGTGGACCCAAAACAGATTAGAGAACTGATCCGCTACTTGTTTTGGAAAGACCCGGAATCGTTCGACGTTACAGAAAACTACCTTGCTGAGCTCATCAATCTCCAGACAGAGGAGTCCAATTCAACGAGCGCAGAGAGCTCTCAGCCGCCAAAATGACACTTTTTCTACGTTATACGTGTACTACTAATGTAATCTATGCAACATCCTCCACTCTACCGGCGTAACCTTCACACCCACTCTGCCGAACCCCACGGATAAATAATTGGCGCAGCCATCCGCGTGCGGCTTCCCGCCCAACGGAGTGCCCAAAAGGGCATCCTGCCAGATCCCGTAGAGTTTAATACGTCGCGCGTGCGTGCAGTTTTTTTTTGCGGTCGTGCGGCTCGGGCCGAAAATCGATTTGGCAATTACGTCAACCTCGGGGGGCCGCGTCGATCGGCGCGTCGCCCGGCGTTTTGTATCGTCCCCGCAAAACAACAAAAAAAAAAATAACTCATCAACACTGGGGGGCAAAACACAACACAAACCACACACTTCAATTCCTCTTCCCCAATATCTTTTGTTCTTGTTTTGCTTTTCTTCCTCTTCCTTTCTTCAACCAAACCTCTCTTTCTCTCTGTTTATCTCCCGGTCCCACAATGCCAAAACACGCATACGTCACTCTACTGCTCGACCCCACGTACCTTCCAGGACTCCTCACTGTGGTGCAGTCGCTGAAACAAACACGTTCCAACGTCCCAGTTCTACTCCTGTACTCCCGCAAAAGCATTGGCAAGGATATCGTGGCGTTACTTGAAGAGTCTAGCCTTTTTGCCCAGGTTCTGGACATTGACGATAACCTTTTGAGCTCCAACAGCCCGGAAATTCTCCAGAATGTGCTCTGCAGACCCGAATTGACGCTCACAATGTCGAAATTGAACCTCTGGAGGCTCACAGACTACAACAAACTTGTCTATCTGGACGCAGATACCCTTGTTCTGCGCAATATCGACGCTCTGTTCGATTACGAGCTTGTAGAGGACCAGATCGTGGCTGCACCAGACTGTGGATGGCCCGATCTGTTCAACTCTGGGCTGTTTGTGTTCAAACCAAGCATTGCCACGTTCGACAAGCTGATGGCTTTTTACGAGACCCAAAGCTCGTTTGACGGTGCCGATCAAGGTTTGTTAAACGACTTCTTCAACGGACATCCTTACACCACCAAGACCAACCCGTCAAACTGGATCAGACTCCCGTTTATCTACAATTGCACGCTCAGTTCCCATTACGAGTACTTCCCTGCATTACAGAAGTTTGCGTCCGACCTCAAAGTGGCACATTTCATTGGCGCCAACAAACCTTGGAAACATCCAACTGGACGAGTTCTCGCACAAGATCCAAGCCTTTTCAAGTTTGCACTTCAAGATGGTTCAGAGCCTAAGAATCTCTACCAACACTGGTGGGGAGCTTACGAGCAGGTCTCTGTCTCTGGTCTCGATCACATCGAACTGCTGAGAGCCAGCGACAACCTTCAGCCGGCCCCGGCACCAGAATGGGGATGGGAGAGTTCATCTGGTCAGCCTGAAATGCAGATCGAACCTGCTGAGCCGGCCCCTGAGCCTTCTGAAACTGCTGTCGAGCCGCAAACAGTTGCTGTGCATCAATACTATTACAAAAAACCAGACTATGTTCCTGTCACCTACCCCCCAGAGCTGGGAGAGGCTTGGAAATTGACAGAATCAAGAACGCCCAACGAGTGGGATTCTGCTCCAGAGCCGCAAACGTCTTCTGAGCTTGAATCCACTAGTATGGATTCTCCAGTGGCTCTTGGTCCCCAGTTGTCTCCACAAGAAGAGTACGTAGCTGCTCATCCAATTTTCCCTTGGGAGAGAACGTCCAACTCGAGAGCCACTGCCACGAGATCGTTCAGCAGACACTCATTTTCTGTTCCTTTGCCATTTAAAACACCCGATGCAGATGCGTCTGCGGTGAAGAACATGCCATTTTTGGTTGGTTTTGATGATGGTAATCAGCTTGAACAATACATCGCCAAGGTTGAACAACCTCGGGAGACAGACATCTCAATGGCTGAACAAAACCGAGAGGAGCAGGTCGATCAAGAGGAGGACGAAACGTTGGAAAAGTTGGAGAAAGAGGAAACTAAAGAGATTTTGGACTTACGACACAAACTGGAAAAAATATGAACGAAATCCACAAAGATGGAACTGTCATTGCTCATGAACGCCAGCTAGAACGTTGGTGCTACCGGAATGCATTGTTTAGAAAACATTCAATTTTATTATTTTGGGGGAAGAAAAAAAAGGAAGAGATGGAGAGAGAGAAAGAGAAAAAAAACAAATAAAAACCTAGAGCAGCAAATGTGAGTGTGATTGATGGAAAAATAAATGAAAAAAAGTGGATACTCTGCAACTTCATTGCCGGGCACTGCCCAACACTGGATTTGAGAAGACCAAGAAGGACGAAACGAAACGGGAATCGTTTTTGCTCATTGCAACTGAGGAACACCGCCAACAGTGGATTGGCCTGGAACGGCCGGCTGGTATTGGGTGTTTCTAGATCCAACGTTTTCTCTCAGAGCGGTGAGTTGCTTAGATCTGAAGGTCTCATAGTGGACCAAAGCAGTGGACTCAATGAGGTCGTGGAGATGTGTTCTTGTCAAAAAGTCTCTCAGGTAGACAAACTCACATTGAGTCACGTCCTCAACGTTGATGAGCCCCCACTTGGTTCTTCTACCTCTGACAACCTCGCCTGTTGGGGTAGTGATGATGTCGTCGGATCCAATGACCGCGAAAGGAAGCAGAGATCTGATGTCGCTATTGAGCTGTTTTTCGTCCTCGGTCAAGTCATCTTCGCCCGTGTAGTACTCGTATGGGTACATTCTGAAGTTGTAGTGTCTGAATTGTTCCTGTAGTATGCTCTTGAGGTTTGCTCTTTCTTCGAGGGTGAGTGTGTCTGCTTTGGCAATGACAGGCACAACGTTAGCCACGTCGGTGAGTTTGGTGAGCACTTGGATGTCGAGGTTTTTGAGTCCGTAGTTTGTTGGCTCGATGAAGTAGAGGATGCAGTGGACTCTTGTGTCTTTGATGTAACTTTCTCTTGAAGCGTTGAGCTCTTTTCTGAGGTACTGATTCTGTTGGTCCTTGATGTACTTGAGAATTGGGTCCCAGCATTTTTCATTGTTGATTTGATCACCAAAGCCAGGCGTGTCAATCACGTTCAAGTTCAACTTCACGTTGTTCTCCAAGAGCGTCTGCGAGCTCACTTTCACCTCGGGTGTCTTGTCCACGGGCTCGTAGATGGTTTTTCTACCGTTTGAGTCCACCAAGTGGGAGCTGAAGAGCGTGTTAACAAGAGTTGATTTGCCGAGTCCAGAGTGGCCAACGAGCATCACGTTCAGCGTGAATCCGCGCTTCAAAAGACGGTTTTCAATCTGCGTCGTGATTGTGTCGAATCCGACGTAGCTCTTTGGTTGGAGCACCGAACTGGCGGATCCTGGTGCCGCCGCTTGATGGGCGCTTTCGATGTCAGCCATTTTATTTGCTGGGACGAGCGGGTGCTGGTTTCTGACTGGGTCACGTGTCTTTGCAGAGGCTTTCCTTTGGTGCTGAACCGCTTGGGAAAAGGGGTTCTGGAGGTGTTATTTTGCAGTGCTGATCAAAGAGAATGTTGAGTGTATATACGCTCAATTGAGACCTGTTATTTTTTTTTTCCTTTCTCTCTTTTAAATTCCACGTAGACGCGTACAAACAAAAAAAAAAAATAATGGATAAAAACACGAGTTGGACACCCCTGCACCAGCACTTCCCGCGCGCATACCTACCGCGATGGTTATGCCACATTTTGTCAAAAAGTTTTCTCACTCAAACAAAAAAAAATAGGTACACACAGCACTGGATGTGTTGAAGAGCCCTCTTTTCACCCTCTCATCCTTCAAACCATGTCGCTCGCAGTCAGAGGAGGCCTGGTCGCCGCACTGGAACAGCTCGAACAGCTTGCCGGTAGACTGCCGAAATTGGCGTTGCCGGCACTGCCACAGATATGGCCTCAGCAACACCAACATACACACGACCCAAGACTGGCCGAGCTCGCCGAGCAGCTTGCACAGAGTCCCGAGGACACACCGTTCTTCATCGACAACGGAATCCTGCGTGCTGCGCCTAAGAAAAAGACATCGCACATGAAGAGAAGACAGAGACTGTATGCTCCAGGCAAGAAGCAGATCAAGCTCAACAACAACCTCAACAGATGCCCTTCGTGCGGAGGTTACAAGCGGTCGCACTTTTTGTGCATGAACTGTGTCTCGGAGATCAAGCAGCTTTGGAAAGAGCAGGACAGAAAGCACCAGCCAGAACCATACCGCGAGGAGTTCAAGAACCCGCTGGACGAGAAGGTTTTGTATCCAGGCAAGACAGAGAGAGAGTACGAGAGAGAGCTCAGAAGGAAGGAGTACCTTGTTCAAAGACCGAAGGTTCTACCTGTTGAGCCAAAGAAGGATTAGTTGGAACCACCTGTATATAAGAGGCGATCTGCGTCACCGAGTGAATACCGTCATCAAACGAAAGTTGCTGTAGAATCGGCGCGTCGATCGGCGCGTCGCACGAAAGGCCAAATTAAAAAAAAAAAAATTAAAAAAAAAAAAAAAATTCAAGTCCAAGTTCAAGTTCTCCCTCTTTTCCCTTTTTGTTTCCTGCTCAACCAACAATCACATGCCGACTGCCGTCCAACAGCCGCCGTTCAAGAGGCAGAAGCGCTCAGAAACGCCCGACGAGAGCCGCTCGTCGCGGTACATATCGTCGTCGCTCCGGCTGAATGTGAGCAAGCATCCGTTCCAGATCAGACCGTCTGGAAACCTCATATTCTCCTCTGACGAGGAGGTCGCAAAGACCAACCGGTCGATGGGCCGGTTCAGTCGGCTTCCAGACGAGCTAATTTTGAAAATCGTGGGATTTTTGAGCGCCCCAGAGGATTTATCGAGTCTGATGGCAACAAGTCGTTTCTTCTATGGGTTTCTGAGTTTCGATGACATCTGGAAACAGTTGTATCTGAGCCGGCCGGAGCTGAAATTTGACGAGTGGAGAGGAACTTGGAAGAACTCGATCTTGAAAATCGATACAGAGCCTTCCGTCGACTGCAGTCTTGTCTACTCCGATCTGGTTTACATTCCATACCAGAATTCCCAAGTCGACTATCGTCAGATCTTCCAGAATGTGATTGTGGCCGAGCAAAAGGATGCACAAGCGACTCCGTTCGACGCGCTTGACTCACTTGCCACGCAGCATCGCGGGAACATCCCACGGATCCGCGAAGAAAGTATGACTATGGAGGCGTTTGAGACGATTTGGCATGACCGACCATTCATTCTCAAGTCAAGTTGTGAGGATCGGTGGCCCAAATGGACTGTTTCCGGACTCGTCGAGCGGTTTCCGGACGTGACGTTCCGTCAGGAGTCGGTGGACTGGAAATTGAAGCTGTACTCGAGCTATGCGCAGAACAACAGAGACGAAAATCCGTTGTATCTGTTTGACTGCAACTCTGAGGCGATGAACGAGCTACGACACGAATTCCAACGGCCTGAGACGCTGAACACCGATTATTTTGACGTTTTCACGCGAGAAAAGAGCAACTGTCGTCCAGATCATCTTTGGTTGATTGTGGGACCCGAAAGATCGGGCTCGACTTTCCACAAAGATCCAAACAACACGTGTGCTTGGAATACGGTCCTCGATGGTTCGAAACTGTGGATAATGTTACCGCCGGATATGAAGCCTCCGGGGGTTCACATCAGTGAGGATGAATCCGAGGTGACGTCGCCATTGGGTCTTGCCGAATGGGTTCTTTCTGGTTTCTACAACGATGCAGTCAAACTCTCGGACAATTGTACAAACAAGGACGGTTTGAGTTGCATTATTGGCGTGACTATGCCCAACGAGTGTCTCTATGTACCATCTGGATGGTGGCACACGGTGATCAACTTGGAGAGCACTGTGGCACTTACTGCGAACTTTGTGCCCAAATGCAAGATTGGCAATGTGTTGGACTTTTTCAAGAACAAAACCAACCAGGTCTCTGGGTTTCACGGGGATTCGTTCCTGGCCTTTGTCAGGAAACTGGTGGATGACGGGGTTCTTGATAGAGCGATGTTTGATGAGAAATTTGCTGGTTTGGACGGGATGATCAACAGTTCTGAGGACGTTGGTGAATTGGAGTGTGTTGAGCTGCCTCTTTTTGATTTGTTTGTGGAGCTTTTGCGGCTGAACGGTTTTGAGAAGGAGCTGGAGGATGGGTTGGAGAAGATGAGGGCGTTGGAGCGAGCAAGAGCTGACAAGGCAGGTGTTGCTGTTAGGAAGTCGGAGGTTTGGGAGAAGTTGACCGAGGAGAAGGGGGGGTTTAGTTTTGGGTTTGAGGAGGATGACGGCGAGAGCAGCGAAACGACGAGCGAATGACGAGCGAATGACGAGCGAAGCGAGTCATTTGCGAGTCATTTGCAAGGTGATGATGACTCGCTCCGCTCGCCGTGAGTGAGTCACTGGTGAATTTTCATTGGTGAATCGTCACCACTAAGTTGTCATTGTGAGCTTGCGAGTCGTTACTAAATTAGATTTACTCAGAATTGACTCGCTTCGCTCGCAGTTCTGACATCATTGATCGGGTGACCATTTGCAGCTGAAAAATCCGCCTCGCTTCGCTCGTCATTGAGCTCTTTCGGAAGGATCCGCAGCTGCTCAAGTCTCAACATCTTGTCGTTCGCTCGTCGTGAGAAAGTCTTTTCGCACGGTGAGCTCACTAAGTAAGACTCGCTCGCCCTTCACTCACTCACTTCTCACTCACTTCTCACTCGCTCGTCGTTCGAGTCATGTCAAACAATCGCTCAGCTCACTCAAATCACACAAGGTTGGCAAATCTGAGAGAGGAGATGTTTGTTTGACTGAATCATGCATCATGGAATTCATTGACTATTCTAAGCTATATGACCGGTTGCTTCGTCAATCACTCACTCACGACTCGCTTCGCTCGTTGTTCGAACGTCACTGTCTCATCACCGTCGAGACACTTTCATACACACCCAAAAAGATGGCTCCACCGGCACTGATCCACATGGTTCTCGGGCCGATTCCTTTCAAGAAGGCGGAATAACCCTCTTCTTTGGCGATTTTTGTGAACAAAACGTGGACGGGGACCCGAGTTTTGCTCAACATGAGTCTTGTCTTGAGCAAGTCCAGCGGAGTGGTGAGTGCGGCAGCGACACCACCGGCAATGGAGCCACAGACACAGCCTTTGAGTGGCGACAGGGCGTCTGTTTTTTCGTACTCGGACCACTTGAGTTTGAGATGTTCGTACAATGGGAACTGGATCATGGTGAACGGAATCTCGCGCATAATGGTGGTGCCCCAGCCTCTGTAGAGACCGTTCCAGACGCCTTCGCCGGAGGCATTGGAGACAATATACTTGAAAGATTCGTACGAGTTTTTGAATTGGAGAGACTGGGTTCGCTGTTTGATCACCTCTGCTGGGACTCTCACCATACAAGCTGCGATTTCACCCAAGGATGCGCTCACCATGTGTGCGATGTTGAGTGCGGTGGTTTTGTTGTCGAGACGGGAGGAGAGTTCTGCTTTGAGGAACGTTTTCGAGGTGTCGTAGGTGACGAAGAAGAGCGATGCTGAAGGAGCAGACGCGATGACGGCGGATCCAAGCCCGCGATAGAGTCCTTTGAAGCCGCCGTTGGCGAAGAACCCTCCGGTGGCCTGTAGCCGGGTTTTCAGGGTGTCTATGGGGAAGAATGCGAGGTCGGTGGCCGTTCCAGCGGCTCCGCCGCTCTGGGGGGTGTTAGTAAGAACGAGCGAAGCGAGTCATGACTGACTGACGAGCGAATCACAAGCGAATCACGAGGGAATCACGTGAAGTACAGCACTCTCCGTGCTGTTTTGGCCCGCCCTCGGCTGTACTCACCACCAAGGACACAACAAACTGCTGCGAGCTGTCCATGTTGTCGTCTACGTGATAAATCTCTTGATATCGGGGAGGTATACCGGAGTAGATTCAGTGTGTCTTTTTTTTTTTTTTTCAAAACCATTTTTCAATCATCACGAACAGTTGCATCGACGAAATCGCCGAGATTTCGCGACTGTCGACGGCGCGCGCGGCGTCGACAGTCGCAGTTTTGTCGTAGTAATTTTTTGATTTGTTTTTTTTCCCAACTTGCTTTGGAGGGAGAAGGAAAAAAAAAATTAAAAACCTGACTAATACCTTGTCTTTTATTTAACTGTTCATTCTTCTCAACAGGCCTGCTATTTCTCGTGACAAACACCGGAAACGCTACACACAGACAGAACAGAATGATCAGAGGCAGCGTGTCAGGATTCTGCAGACGTCCCGTCGCCGCGGGCGCCGCAGCAGCAGCTTCGGAGTTGAGGGCAATTCCGAGGGCAAACTCGGTGGCAAGAGCCATTCGTTCGCTTGGTTCGACGGCCACCGCACAAACAGCATCGACTCTGGTGAACAAGGCGTCGCCCGTGTCGACGTCGTCCGTGGAGCCGCCACAAGGCTCGTCGCTGTCGCTCAAAAACGCGCAAAGAGACTCGGCTCTGTTTGGTTCGAGACCGATCTACCTCGATATGCAAGCAACAACACCGGTGGATCCGCGTGTGCTCGACAAGATGCTTGAGTTCTTGACCGGATCGTACGGAAACCCGCACTCGTCGACCCACGCTTACGGCTGGGAAACAGACAAGCAGGTTGAAACCGCTCGGCAGAACGTGGCGAACGTGATTGGCGCCGACCCAAAGGAGATCATTTTCACGTCGGGTGCTACCGAGTGCAACAACATGGCGCTGAAAGGTGTGGCGCGGTTCTACGGCAAGACCAAGAAACACATCATCACGACTCAGACCGAGCACAAGTGTGTTTTGGACTCGTGCAGACACTTGCAAGACGAAGGGTTCGACGTGACGTATCTTCCTGTTGACTCTGAGGGTCTCATCAGCCTGGAGGACCTGGAAAAGGCGATTCGCAAGGATACCGTTCTGGTGTCTGTCATGGCCGTCAACAACGAGATTGGTGTGATTCAGCCACTGGAAGAGATTGGACGTATCTGTCGCTCGCACAAGGTGTTTTTCCACACCGACGCGGCCCAGGCTTACGGGAAGATCCCAATCGATGTGAACAAGTGCAACATTGACTTGCTTTCGATCTCGTCGCACAAGATTTACGGGCCAATGGGAGTTGGTGCCTGCTATGTGAGAAGAAGACCAAGAGTCAGACTGGACCCGCTCATCAACGGTGGAGGCCAAGAGAGAGGTTTGCGCTCTGGAACGCTGGCGCCACCGCTCGTGTGTGGTTTTGGAGAGGCTGCGCGTCTGATGGCTTCCGAGTACGAAGCCGACCACGCGCACATCACGAGACTCTCTGACAAGCTGATGAACAATCTGTTGGCCATGGAGCACACTCAGTTGAACGGGTCCAAGACGAGACGTTACCCTGGCTGTGTGAATGTTTCGTTTGCGTATGTCGAAGGCGAGTCGCTCTTGATGGCTCTGAAGGACATTGCTCTTTCGTCTGGTTCTGCATGCACGTCTGCATCGTTGGAGCCTTCGTATGTGTTGCACGCGTTGGGTGCGGATGACGCGCTTGCACACTCCTCGATTCGGTTTGGTGTTGGTCGGTTCACTACAGAGGAGGAGGTTGATTACGTGGTGAAGGCGTTGACGGAGAGAGTTACGTTTTTGAGAGAGCTGAGTCCGTTGTGGGAGATGGTGAAGGAGGGAATCGATTTGAATTCGATTGAGTGGGCTGGTCATTAAGCGTACCGAGATTGACGAGACTGACGAGCGTAGCGGCTCAGCTAGCACCAACGCAGACAAGTGAAGCGAGTCGAGCATACTGTTTGACGCACTCTAGGGTGACACTCAGAATGACTCGCTTTGCTTGCCACTCTGTCGCTCAGTCTTTTTGACTCGGCTCGCTTTGCTCGTTGACCCGCTCGTCGTTTGTTGATTTTATCGTTGTGTTATATTGTATGGATAACTGGATATCTTATTGCAAGAAACAAATGGGAACACATGAAAAGAAACCTGTATATAAGTACACAATGTCCTGGGCCATAAAAACAGAGAGAACGGAGCATGCCAAAAGAATTAAGTAAAACGGAAGAAAGAGCATAAAGTTTGAAATGTGTTTGCATGGTTTGTAAATGAATTATTCGTCATCACTGAAATCCGGGTTGATCACCCTGAGACCTCCTGATCTGTTGTTTGATCCGGCTGCTGCGCCTCCTGCTGCTGCTGCGTTTGGTAGAGATCCATCGCTGAACCTTCTATTTGTGCCTGGTCTATCGAGTCGGTCGTCTTCTGAGAGGAAACCGAATTTGTTGACTCCAATGGCAGCAGCTGTGAGTCCTGAGACCGTATTTCTTGGAGAGTTCAGCATTGGAGGTGCATCTTTTTCGTTGATTGACTCCTCGTCGTCATCGGATCTCTTTCTGAGCCAGAAGAAGAAGAGTATGGCAGCCACAAGCAGGGCGACACCAACAACGACTCCGATCACGATACCTGCAATGGCTCCTCCAGAGAGTTTTGAGCCTGAAGATGATTTTTTATGTGAGTTTTTCGCATCTGAAGAGGATGCAGAAGGGTTTGCCGTTTCCGAGGAGGCCGAGATCGACCTTGTTATGACGATGATAGAAGTTTTTGTTTCTCCTGGGGAGACTGAGGTGGAGATGAGAAGTTCTGGGGAGGCGGTTGTGGACGGTGTGGCTGAGGAGGATGTGGCTGAGGAGGAGGATGTTGTTGGTGTGGCTGAGGATGTGGAGGAGACAGTTTCAGAAGACGAGGATGGAGATGGAGAGGACGAGGAGGATGAAGACGAGGAGGTGGTCGTGGAGGAGGAGGAGGTTGTGGTGGATGAACTTGAGGAGGAGGAGGAGGAGGAGGAGGAGGAGGATGACGACGACGAGGAAGATGAAGATGAAGTGATAACCTCGGAAGAGGAACTGTCTGTGGCTGAGGACGTGGCTGAGGAAGAATTTTCAGTGGAGCTCGAGGCGGTGCTGGAGGACTCGGCGGTGCTAGAGGACTCGGCAGTGCTAGAGGACTCGACGGTGCTTGACGACTCAACGGTGCTCGACGACTCGACGGTGCTAGAAGAGTCAACGGTGGAAGACTCTGCTGTGGAGGATTCTGTGGAGCTCTCTGTGGATGTCGTTGGTTGGCTCGTTGTGCTGGTGGTGGAGCTTGTAGAAGATGTTGAGGAGTCCTCGCTGGAGGAACTCGAGTCGGAATCGTCCTCTGCGTCCTTGTCGACGTAGACCGAGTAGTAGCCGGAGCCACCGCAGTCTTCTATGCCATAACCGTAACAACTGGTATCGCAATTGGAGTCGCTGCTGGCATCACCCGAGGGGAGCGAGTCGCCGCAGTAGCACTTGTTGCCGCCGATGAGGGCAAACACAACGCTGCCTTCGCACTGGGACTGGCAGTGCGACGAGGACTGGTAGATGTATGTGTCTGAGAGCGAGAGCGAGTCGATGGCCGAGGTTGAGTAGCAGCCGGAGTATGAGAAGGATGAGTGTGCGGGCCGCGCGAGCGCGAGCAGGGCGGCCAGGAGCGATGCTTTGAGGAAGGTTGCACGGGGCATGGCGCCTTTGGAGCGGATTTCAACAACTGCGGGCTCAGAGGTGTGGTTTTTGGTGATGAAACAAGTGTGAAGGAAGCAGCCAAAAAGAGGGGGAAACAATTGGCTGTAGATTTGTCGCAGCACAAGAGGAATTGTCCTGGGCAGCCAATCGATGCTGGGAGTCCGAGCAAGTGACAGTTATTTTGACACACACCGATAACGAGTCGACACAAGCGAAAGAGTGATGGGTTCGTTTAAAAAAACAACAGAAAAATAAACAAACAGGATCACCAAATCTCGAGAGAGGCCGAAAAAAAAACGCAGACAATAGGAATTTTCGTGGACAATAAGGGGTTATTGTTGGGTGGTGAAATGTTGTTTAGATCAGCGCGTCGGCCAGGCACGAGCGACGAGCGAACGACGAGCGAACGACGAGCGAAGCGAGTCGTGAGTGAAGAGTGAGGGAGGAGTGAGTGAGTCGTCAGTGAGCTGAATGAGTCGAGCATACTGTTTCACCTACTCTAGGATGACACTCAAAATCACCGTCTAACTCCGTAGGTGCGAGGTGTCTGGTTGGTGCGAGGTGTGATAAGTTGGTAGCAGAAGGCCTCGGACTTTATCGTGAAAAGTACACTCTGCTTACATTCTACTTACACGAAACCCGCTTAAAACTCACACACTCACAAATCATGTCCAATCAGTTGCTCACTCAGTACTCAACCTGTTGCACTGTCAACCAGACACTCATTACTCACTGAAGTGCTCACTGACTTACTCATTGATTTATCCATTGACTTACTCACCTACCACCTACTCACCTACCACTTACTCACTCCGACCAATCACCCACGACTGACTCATGACTCGCTTCGCTCGTCATTCGCTCGTCATTCGTCATTCGTCATTCGCATTCGCATATCTCTCTTCTTATACCTAAATCTACGAAACTTGCACTAACGACTTGAACTTTGCGAGGGTCAAAACTTGTTATGCCACTTCTCGCTCACGGCTCGCTTCGCTCGCCGTTCGCTCGCCCGCCGCTCAAAGGAACTTCTTCACCTCCCTCGCAACAGCATCTCCCACCTCCGTGGTGGACGACTTTCCGCCCAAATCAGCAGTCATGATTCCCTGGTCCAAAACAGCCTTCACGGCCTGTTCAATCGCACGGCCCTCGGCGGCAAGGTTCAGCGAAAGCTTCAGCATCATCGCAGCAGACAGAATCGTTGCCAATGGGTTCACCAGTCCCTTGTCAAGGTCCGGCGCAGATCCGTGACATGGCTCGTACAATCCAAACGCCTCGTTGGTGTCTGGAAGAGACGCCAAAGAGGCCGATGGAAGCAGCCCCAAAGATCCTGGAATCACCGACGCCTCGTCAGAGATGATGTCTCCAAACATGTTCGAGGTCAAAACCACACCGTTCAGCTTCGTTGGCGACTTCACCAGAATCATCGCAGCAGAGTCGATCAGCTGGTGTTGAACAGTCAACTGTGGGAACTCGTTCTTGATGGTCTCCTCAACGGTCTTTCTCCACAGTCTCGACGAGGCAAGAACGTTCGCCTTGTCAAGCGACCACAGTGGGAGCGGTGGGTCGTTCTGCAACGCAAGGAACGCAGCCATACGCGTGATTCTTTGCACCTCTGGAACAGAGTACGCCTCGGTATCAGAAGCAAAGCCCGACCCATCGTCCTCTTTTCTCTCTCCAAAGTAGATTCCTCCAACAAGCTCTCTCACGACAACAAAATCGGTACCTTTGACAATCTCCGGCTTCAATGGCGAAAGGTTCAACAGCGCGTCAGACGCAAAGCTGCATGGTCTCAGGTTCGCATACAGGTTGAGCTCTTTTCTGATCTTGAGCAACCCTTGTTCAGGACGGACTTGGCCAGTTCCCCACTTTGGGCCGCCCACAGATCCAAGCAGAACAGCGTCCGCCTTCTTCGAAGCCTCAAGAGCCTCGTCCGTGATCGCCTGTCCCGTGGCGTCGATCGCAGCACCTCCAATCAGATGGTGCTCAAAGTTGAACTGGATTTCTGGCTTGGCTTCGGAGATCGCCTTCAAGACCTTCACAGCCTCGTCCACGACCTCTGGCCCAACGTGGTCTCCAGGCAGCAGCACAATGTTCTTGGTAGTCATGATGCGGTGTGAAAATGTGTATCGATGGGGGTACTTGGGAAACAACTGATGGAGGACAAACTCATCTGCTTCTTTTATTTTATTTTTTTTCCAACTTCCTCGAGAATCTCAATTACCTTCCGGTTACCGGCGCCGGTCACCGGAGACGGTCAGAGAGAGAAAAAAAAATTCTTCGTCTACACTCCGCGGATCGACGCGACGCAACGCGACGCTGTTAAATATTTCAAACTCGAATTTCTACCTATATCTGCTCGTTGATGAACTGATCAATGTCAACCTCGTTCAACGGAGCGTTACCGGCGTTGTTCACCACGTGGCTCTTGCTCTCCTCACGCAGCTCAAGTCTCTTCAGCTTGCTCAGAGGGCCCCACCCGTGAACAGGAGCGTTCAACCGGAACGCATTCAAAAACTTGACAGACTGCTTGAAGTAGTCGCCCAAAGTCACAATCTCGTGGATCAAGTCCTCCGCGCAAATGATTCCGTACTCTCCCAGCTTCTCCTCAATCAGGTTGTTGTCGTCGAGATTGACCTCCTTGCTGTTGCCGTCCGAGTCCGTCACAGTCACAGTCGCTCTCTTCTGTAACAAGTTTCTCACCGTCGCCAGAGACGGAGTTCCAATCACCACATACGGGTTGATCAATCTCAAAAGCGGTCTTATGGTGGCGTTCGACTTGACAAAAGTCCCCGTGTACGTGTGCTCGAGACGGAGCAACGACAGCACTTTTCTTGCCTTACCTGGGACCTTGGCTCCGTGCGGACCTGGAACTCTCACAACGAAAAGCAGCTTGCTCTCGTCCTCAGTCGGCTCAGGCTCAGATGCGGTCACGGCCTTGACCTTCTCGTTCTGCGTCACTCTCTTCACTCTGTACTGCTCTCTCTCAGTCGATCTGTGCTTCGCAACCAATGTCTCGGCTCTGATGAACTTGGCTTTTCTTCTCTCTTGCTTCTTTCTCTTCTGCTCCTCGAGCCTCTTTCTAGCCTGTTCCTGTTTTTCCAGACGCAGTCTGTCGGC
>PPHT02000019.1:152390-205971 GCA_003705115.2 Ogataea henricii
AAAAAAAATTTAAAAAAAAAAAAAAAAAAAAAAAAAAAATTTTGAAAAAGTCGTGCAATTAGCATTTTTGTCGGGGTGTACAGATGTATACACTACACCGTTGCGTTCAGTACAACTGTTCGACTTTCCCGCGCTGGCGCCTCTTGTACAACTCCAGCATCGTGACAAAGTCAAGCAGCTTGTTCCATTGCTCGGAAAACACGTTTTTCCCAAACTTCTCGCGCGCAACATAGTTGGCATTCGACCTCAACGCCAGTCTCTCCTTATCAGTCAGCCTCTCCGCACGCACAAAACACTGCCACAGTCGGTCGTACGTGAAGTCCCTGTTGAAGTCCGGGTCCGAAGGGTCGGTGAAAAACAGTCCTGACCTCGACGGGTCGTCCAGAAGAGTCGATTTCACAGCTACTATCTCCTTCGTCTCTGGATCAACAGGCATCACAATGTCGTAGAGAGGTCCGGCACTCGCGTGCACAATCGGAATCAATCCATACAGCATGTACTCCACGACCGAGATTCCGAAATGCTCGTTCCACATCGCGTTGATTCCAAACTCAGACCGAACCAGATACTCGTTCACTTTCTGCCGAGGACAGTTCACTTCAAAGATCACGTGACCGCCCAGCTTCAACTCCAGACTCAAATTTTTCAGGTGTTGCACGTTCTCTTCGTCTGCAACCGTGCGTGTCGAGCCCACCAGCACAAGCTTGTACGGGTCTTGCGATTGGTCCGCGTACCTCTTGTACTCCCTGAGAAGCAGCTCGTGCCGTTTTTCGGGCCGGAATTGCGCAATGTACAGGAAGACCCGTTCTTTGGCAGACTCAGTAGCCCCTTGGATCTTCGTCTCGTCGATCCCCGTTGGCGGGTACATGACCGTGGGCGGATACAAGTCAACGACGCTCTTCCAGATAGAGCGGATGTGGTTCAACGTCCAGGTGGAATTGCAGATGCTCACGTCAACGAAGCCGCCAACAATCTCGTACAGCTTCATCATGCTGCTCCAATAAGCGTACTTGGCCCAGCCGTACGGGGTTCTCAGGTCCAACTTGCCCAGCATGTCGGACGAGATCAACGGGTAGTGAATGTACGAGACCACGGGGATGTTGAGGAAGATGGAAATCATCGGATAGCTGAACGGGAGCCCCATCGTGTCGATGAAGATGTCGGGAACAAGCTTCGAAAGACTCAAAAGACTCACGTAGACAGACCCCAGAGCCTGGCCAATGATGGTGAAGTGTTTCCACGACTTCCCGTCGATCAGCCACTTGTGTCTGTTGTTCAGCTGGATGAAAACAAGCCTGTCTTGCACCTCGGGGTCGTAGAAGTTCAGGCCAAACGTAGCCTTGATCTCTTTCAACAGCGCTGAAACCGTCTTGTCGTCCGACGATGTGAACGTGTACACCACGGCGATGTTCCGTGGCGAGTGCTGCAGCGTGCTCATCACGGCCTCCCACAACACGCGTTCTCCGCCGCCGTTGGCGTCGCTGTACGGGTGGAAAAAGCCAAAAATGACTCTGCGGGACTCGTTTTCCGGCAGAATGGGCTTCAACTTGTCGATGAAGTCGGCGTTTTCCTCCTTGTCGATCCTCGCGATGCGGAGACGGTCGGGATTTCTGTTCTTCTTCTTTGCCGTTGCCTCCACGAGCGGAACAGTCGAGTACAGCTGCGGCTTCTTCGCAGCGAGAACCAGTCTTCTGCGCACCGATCCGTGCTTCAGACCCACTTTGGCCTCGGGAATCGCCCCGTTCTGGTCCATTGCCGTCTCTACCAGCTCCCGGTACCCGTCCGAGGGAACGGCCAGAAACCGGAGCAGTACAGCCTGGGTTCCCTTGTACCCCAGAAACGCAAAGAGAGCAACTCCGAAAACCAGCACGGAAAACGTGTTCCGGTACTGCGGGTTGTTGTAGAACGGAACCGGCTGCGGCGCCGCTTCCGGAAACACCATGAACGGCGTCTGTGGACTGGTCATTTTGCTGGTGTCGAACAAGGTATGTAGCGGACAAGCTGTAGTTTGCTTAAAAGGTGAATTTTTCAATGCTTTGATTTTTTTTCGCTGCTAAAGTAGCTGATTTTTTTTTTCTCACCAAATTTTGATTATTTATGTATTAACAGCCACAGAGGACACCAAAGTACAACGAGAAAGAAAACGTAACAGAAGTAAACAAGCAGGAAGAAGCAGAGAAGAGAGTAGGCCTACAAAGAGCGAGACGACGCGCGAGACGACGACGACACGACGAGCGAGACGACGAGCGAAGCGAGGAGTAATGAGCGATGGTGACGACGACACGACGACACGACGAGCGAAGCGAGTCGTTTGAAGCACTCGAGATCCACTCACGACTCACTCAACGAGCGGTGAGTCACTCGCTATGCTCGTTCAATTGAGTGGCTGATTCAGCTCGCAATTTCATGGTTTGAACTCAATCCAGAGTGTAGCGAGTTGATCGCTCACGACTCACTCACGACTCGCTTCGCTCGTCGTTCGCTCGTCGCTCGTCGCTCGCTCGTCGCTCGTCACATCTGGGTCTCCTTCTTCGACTCATCGCTCAACGTCACGTCCGCAAACCTGTCGTTGAGCGGCTCGTCAACGTGTCCGTCTTTGGTGTCGGACTCCAGCGTCATGAACGAATCACGCTTGCTCACGTGGTGACTGAGCCGCTTGGTGCCCACGTCTCCCATCTGCACAACCTCGTGGACAGGTCTCGTGCTCTCGTCAGCCACAGAAACAACAACGTCGTTGGTCACCATCGACGGCGGGATCGGCTGCGAGCCGCTCGCGTCGGACGACGGCACCGTCTTGGACGAGTTCTTCGGCAGACTCAACACGGTGTCGAGCGACTTGTTGGTGAGCGAGACCGACGGCGACTGCGCGGTCGAAACACGGTGGAAACTCGATTGGTCGGTGATGTTGCTCAACTGAGTCGTTCTCCTGTTCTTGGCCGACACGGTCGAGTTTGAAATCACCGACGACGACGCCAGCGACGACAGGCGCTCCTGTTTCTTGCGCTCCCACCCGATCGCAGACCGAGCCTGCGGGTTCGGCAACCCGGTCAGCTTCTTGATGTCACTGTACCAGCTCATCATGAGATCGTAATTCTCGGCTCTAAACACCCAGTTGTGGCCCTTGCGCAAAAGCCCGTTCTGCTTGGCGTGCAGGACAAACTTGTGGTACGAGTTTGGGTTCTTCTCGTCTTTTCTCGAATGCTCAGCAAGCTGACAGTCCTCTAGAGCCAACGACATCAGCGGAACAGGGTCCTTCTTTCTGTCAGAAGACTTGAACTCGTGGATAAAGCTCGCTGTCAGCACGTACCAGCCTTTCGAGTACGACTTGAGAAACTTGGACTTGCGCTCGAGATACCCGGACCGGATCTCAAAGCCCAACGGGTCGTTCTGGTAGTTGTAACGGATCTCGCTCATGTGTCTCATTGGCAGGTTCAGGTCGATGAAGTTCTTGGTGTCCTTGGTCACAAACGCGTCCCACTCGAACGCAGGGTCCTTGGTGAGCAGTCCGCTGTCGAGCTTTGAGATCAGCCCATCAAACACGTTCTGCGCCTGTTGTCCAAGAAGCTTGGCGTAAACGGTGAGCGCCGTCTGGATCTCGATGTAGACGACTTTCTCGAGCTCTTTGGCCGACGTCTGCAGGTTGTTGAACGCCTCGTGCAGGTAGTTTTCCTCCGTGAGCTGTCTCTTGATGAGCCTGTTCAGTGCGATCCGAAGCAGGTACGGATCGTCTTTGGGTTGCAACTCAGATGGGTTGTTTCTGGATGTATCGATGGCGCGCGTGTACGCAGCGAGCTCTGCCTTTGTCTCCTGCTGGTACCGGTTGACCTGGTTCTTGAAGTCGCTCTGGAGCGACTTGATCTCCTTGATCTTGACCAAGAGGTCTCTTTTCAGGTCCTCGAGCCTCGCAATGACGCTGCCGTTGAGCTCCCTCACGGCCGCCTGCGCCAGCAATGCCGCGTTCGAGTGGTATTGGTACAGCACCGTTGGCAGGTCTTGGATGGAGCCGTTTCCGAGCGGCAAGAACAGCTTTTGCGCAATGTCAAACTCAAGGTTCTGTTTCGAGAGCTCGGCCGAGCTCGACCCAGAACCGTCCTTGTGCCCGCCGGAAAACAGCCCCGGCCCGCCGCCCGACGAGCCCGCGTTCACGCGCACGGGCTGGTAGTACTCGCCGTCGAGCCCCTGCGTCATGAACGGGAACGTGATGGCGTGATGCAGACGGATCTGTTGTCTACTGATCTCCTCGTGAACCGACACGATCTCCTTGAGGTAGTGCAGCAGACTCGCCACGATCGTGCGCCACAGCCCAAACCGCGTCGCCAGCGCGTCCGTCGGGTTCGCGTCCGTCGGAATCAACACCGTCAACGGATCCGAAGGGTCTTTTCTCGCCGCTTTTTCCCGTTCTTTTTGTCTCAGGTTGTGCAACACTTCCTGGGTAGACGACCGGTTCGACTGGAAACTGCGCGTCTGTTCCGCCTGTTTCATGCGCTGCTCGTCGAGTTGCCTGAGCTGCAGTTGGTTCTGCAGCAGCTGCTGTTCTGACACGAGACTCATCTGTGTGGAGAGGGGGGAATGGGAAAGAGTGGTTTTTTGTATGGTCGAATGCTGTGCTCGCTTGCGCCTGCCGCGTTAGGCTGCTCTCACTGTTGTCTGTGCTGTTCCGGCGTGCACTGTTTGGTCCCAGATGCTGTTTTGTGTGCCTGCAAAAATGCCCAAATGCCCTTGTTTCACCGTCAAACTGCTCAAACAAACAAAACTAACCTACCTGAATTGTAAAATATTCTATATATTTTTGGATGGCCATTTCCAAACATCCAATTTCCCCATTCGGAAAGTGTCATCCTTGCACAGAAACTGTGTTCTGCAGCGGCGTTCGCCGGGCGGTCGCCGGATCCCTGGGGGGCGCCTACGGGGGCGGTCGCCGGAGCGCGCGCCGGGGCCCGCGCCGGGGCCCGCGAAGTAATTTTTTCTTCTTCTTCTCTCTTCACCCTGCACTTTTTTTCCACAGCGTCCAGCCTCGCGGCTTCCGTCACGCCGTGACGTCGTTCCACCTAAGCCACAGAATCGAACAAAAAGCAACAGCACAAACAATAGAGACGACTCGACACAGACCCGCCAACCATCTGGCGGGCCTCTCTGAGCAGCCACCAGCCACCTGCCACCCGCCGCCGCGCGGCAACTAGCCACACCACACCGCCAAAGCGTTCGTCGCCAAAACCCCAGCCATTCTTCTAATCTTCCATACATCCCCACTGATAAAAAAAAAAACTTCTTGTGCGTGCGGAGGTTTCCCGATTAGGCAACCCGTGCGATTTCGATAACACTCTGGAGCGAGAGGTGAGTGAGTGTGAATGACGAGCAAAGTGAGTCATGAGTGAGCGAGTCTTTCTAGAATTGGCTGAGATTGGCTAAACGCTTCCCGTTTACTCCACTTGTTGCAACTAGCACCAGCCACGTGTCACAGGGTCACAGACGTGCCAGCCGTACCAGCCGTACCCTTGTCACTACTACTCGCCGCCCCTCGCTGCGCTCGTGGCCACTCGCCTGATGAACATCGTCGTCGTCGGCGCAGGCGTCGTTGGCCTCACCACCGCCCTCACGCTCGCACAAACCCTCCCAAACGCTTCCGTCCTCCTCGTCGCCAAAGACCTCCCCGGAGACAACGACACCCTCTACACCTCTCCAAAGGCAGGCGCACACTGGTCCAGCCACGGCACCGTCCACGACGAACGCCACCTTCTCGGCTACAATAAGTTCCTCGAGCTGAGTAAAAACCCAGACTGCTGGATCCACACGTGCACTCTCTACCAGGGCGACATCGGAACGCCTCCGGAGCCGTTCCAGGAGCCCTGGTTCGCAGGAAAAGTGCTCAACTACAAGTACCTCGGCTCGGACGAGCGCCGTTTCCCCGGCGTGTCAAACCTGTTCAGCTTCACCTCCTTCACCATCTCTCCAACTCCGTATCTTTTCTACCTTCTCAACCAGCTGCTGCGCCACAACGTGCGCGTCCAGCGCATGTGGCTGAGCACGCTTGCCGAAGCCCGTCTCCTGCGTTTCCCAGACGGAACCACGCCGGACTTGGTAGTCAACTGCACGGGGCTCCAATACAACGAGTTCCGCGACCGCCACGACCCGGCGCTCCACCCGATCCGCGGCCACACGCTCGTCATCGAGAACTCGTTGCCGTACCAGGTGAGCTTTGACGAGCACAATGCAGCGGAACCGGGCGAGTTCCTCATGCTGTTCCCGCGCAAGGAGGGTGGCGCCGTTCTGGGCGGCATCTACGACGAGCACTCGCCTGCCTTGGACGTCTCGGTCCACGACGACTACGTGCAGCGGCTGTACGAGAAGGCCCGCACACACCTGCCGGAACTGGCTGCGCAAGGAGCGATCAAGCTTATTCGGCACAACATCGGGTTCCGTCCCGGACGCCGCGGCGGGCCGCGGGTCGAACGCGACGCCAGCGAGCCGTGGCTCGTCCACAACTACGGCTGTGGCAGTCTTGGGTACATTGAGAGCTGGTGGTGTGCGAACGAGGTGGTGAGGCTCACCAGCCACACCACCACTTGAGGCGCCACGTGACGTGATTATGTAATCGAACAAGTAGCGAAACCAAAAAAAAATTCAAAAAAAAAAATAATGTCACTTGATTGAAATTTCAGCGCTGCTTTTTTTTGGGAGGGCAGCAGTGTACATCTTGGCTGCTAGTGCAGGCACTTCTACAGCGTTGGGTGCTACGATATGGCGGCGACACACTTGAGCAGGCGCTGCGCGAAGCCGGGTCGGTCTGGCGCCGCCGTCGCGGCTGCGGTTGGGGTCGTGGCTGCGCTTTTTCTGGTTTCAGTGTGGGCAGCACTTGAAAGCGTTGTTTTGCACAAAACGGCTGGTTTTAGAGCCCCTGTCGGGCCAATTGAGCCGAGACTGCGCGTGAGTGCCCTGGAGGACTCGGACGAGGCGGCGCTGCGTGCGCTCGGGCTCACGCCGCACCACTCTGTGCGCATCGAGACGGTGGCTGGCGAGTCTGTGACGAAGCAGACGGTGCTTCATGGGCGGTTTCTGCACATCACCGACATGCATCCGGACGAGCTGAACGTGATTGGAGGCTCTTTGATGTCGAAGTGCCACAAGAAGTCGAAGGAGGCGAAGAAAGACGAGATCTCGCACCGATACGGCGATGCGATGAGCGGGTGTGATTCTCCGCTGGACTTGTACAACTCCACGTTGCAGTGGGTGCGGGAGAACCTGAAGGACAAGATCGACTTTGTTGTGTGGACGGGCGACAACGTGCGGCACGACAACGACCGGAGCCATCCGCGGCTGGAGATGGATATTTTCGACATGAACGAGAAAGTGGCTGACCTGATGACGGCCACTTTCATGGACGATGGAGAGGAGACGGCGATGCCGTTGAACCGGCGGGTGAAGGTGATTCCGAGCCTGGGGAACAACGATGTATACCCGCACAATCTGTTTGCGCCCGGGCCGACGTTGCAGACGAGGGAGATGTTCAAGATATGGCGGGATTTCATTCCTCCGGAACAGATGCACACGTTTGACAGAGGCGTGTATTTTCTGCGAGAAGTGGTTCCCGGGCGGCTTGCGGTTCTGTCGATCAACACGCTGTACCTGTTTGACAGCAATCCGCTGTGCGACAACTGCGACGGGCGCAAAGAGCCCGGTTACAAGCTGTTTGAGTGGCTTGGGATCGTGATGAAAGAGCTGCGCAGACGCGGGATGAAAGTCTGGCTCACGGGCCACGTTCCGCCGGTTCCCAAGAACCTCCATTACAGCTGCCATGCCAAGATGAGTGTGTGGTTGCACGAGTACCGCGACATCGTTGTGGGCAGTTTGTACGGACACATGAACATTGACCATTTTGTTCCTCTGGACTCGGTCAAGTCGTGGCGCACGATAAGGAGACGGTTGGGGTCTTTGGGGGGTGGTGACTTTGTCGACGAAGTCGACGAAGTCGACGACGTTGACGACGACGACGACGTGAGTCTCTACGCCCAGCTCGGGCTGCTAGACGAAGACTTTGGCGTCAAAAGGGAGTCGAATCGCTACAGAGGTGCTCCGACGGGTAAAGTTGGGTATCTTGAGAGCGTGAGAGACAATCTATACAAGAAGTTGAAAGGGAAACGCGGGTCTGGGGAATTTGGTGAGCGGTATTCGATCGCACACGTGAGTGCGTCGGTGATTCCGACGTTCAACCCGGGGCTGCGTGTTTGGGAGTACAACGTGAGTGCGCTTTATGGGGACGTTGAGGCTGCTGAGTTTGAGCCGTGGGACGTTTTTTTCGAGCGTGTTGAGGCTGAGCTGCTGAAGAGTGACTTGTTGACGGAGATGTTGGAACGAACTCATGAGGACGATCCGATTCGTGCTGAATACGCGGCACCGTCGAAAGACCGGACGATTCCGCCTATCATGCCGGCCGGAACGGCTCCAGGGCCGGCGTATGTGGCGCAGCTGTTCTCTCCCGAGCGGTATACGCAGTACTATGTTGAGCTGGAGAAGGCTGCGGCGGACCGGGACTGGACGTTTGGGTATGAGTTGCAGTATTCTACGGACGATGAGGTTTATCAGATGGAGAGTCTGTTGGTTCGAGATTGGCTGGAGCTTGCGCGGAAGATGGCCAAGGCAGGGGAGGGGGGGGCAGAGGGAGAGGGGGAGGTTGAGGCGAGGAGAAAGGCCGAGCGGTTGTGGAGTGCTTATGTTGATAGGGCGTTTATTGGGACGGGGTATCAGGATATGATGAGGGGTTGACGAATGACGAACGAATGACGAGCGAATGACGAGCGAATGACGAGCGAATGACGAGCGAAGCGAGTCATTTGCGAGTTGTCGCAAGTTGTTGCAAGTTGTTGCAAGTTGTTGCTCCTCATTGCGAGTTGCTGCAAGTTGTTGCTCTTCATTTGCTCGTCATTTGCAGACCTTCAAACCAATTCCATACCACAATGACTTGCAATAATTAGACTCGCTTCGCTCGTCAAGTCATTTGCTTCGCCCGTGAACACCGATGTTCGAGACAATTCGCAAACTACCAAAATGACCTGCAATGACTGGACTCGCTTAGCGAGTCTTGGACGACTTTGCTCGTCATTGAACGCATCAATGAAGTGTATAATACCATAAAACGAATTATCAGACGAAGACGTGCGAAGCGAGAATGACGGCTCGCTTTGCTCATTATTTGGTACTCAAGACGAGCGAAGAGTCATCTTCGCTCGTAAATGAGCTCAAATTCTATATTATATTCAATGTTTGTGCCACCTCATCTCATTCATCCACTCACTCACCCACTCACTCATTCATTCACTCACGACTCGCTACGCTCGTCATTTGCAGGGTCCCTCGCTCAACTTCGATGAAAAATCACTGGAGTAACTATAATATCATAATATTTAATTTGCTTGGTAATGCGAGCCGTTGAACGTAGTGCAATGAGTGTCTCTGCACTTTCGTTTGTGAGTCGTTTGTGAGTCGTTGTGGGACGTTGTGAGTCGCTGTGATACATGACTCGCTTCGCTCGTCATGTGTCGCTCGTCATGTATCGCAGTTGGTCGTGCCCTTACCAACAAAAGAGGGATAAGTTACAAAAAATAAACGCCTTCAAAACGATCCCTCATTCACAACCCTCTCCTCTTCACCACCCACCACTAAAACAACACCCACACCCAAACCCTCCCCTCATGGTATCCATCAAAAGAGAGACATACGAGGTCTTCGCAGGAGAAGACTGGGACGCAGAAGATGATTTTTCACAGTTCACAAGCTCGTCAACTTACTTGGACGCCGTTGACGCAAGGGTCGACGCTGGACTAAACACTACAAACAACATGGCAAAGCAGTCTCTACTTTCACGTCTGGGACAGCCACTGCGGCACTCGTTTGACCGCAAAGACGTGGTGGCTCTGCTTTTCGTTGGAGTGTGTTTTTGCGCCCTCTTGGCCACTTTCACCGGTGCCGTCATCTTTGGAATGCGCGAGTACCGTGTCATCATCAAGAAAGTAGCCCTCTACGAGAGAGAAACAAGACGCGGACACTACGGCTCGAAACGCCGCAATGGCTCGGACCGTGACGATGGCTCCGACGGGGCTACGACCGGTGCCCCGACCGGCGGATCTGGCTTGCAACCAGGTACTCCCTTTGGCGGCGGCCACTCCGGTACCAGCGTCGATACAATCGCTGTTTCCGGCAGATACGCTTCGCCACGAGACCTGGTGGACAACTTTGCCGGAGGCTACTACAACGGAAACGCTAGCGAGTTCCGCAACAGTGCGCTCAACTCTCCTTCAGACACTTTCCCTTACACAGAGCAGTTCGACCGCGGCGGTGCTCCCGAACGCTTACCTGGCTCTGCGGTAGAAGAACCGCACGCTGCTGCGGCTGCAAACGGCGCGTCCAGCGCCACCTCTAACGGACCTTCCCAACGGATCCATCGGGCCAGAACATTCAAAGGCTTGAGACATTCGCTGAGCAGACTATCGAGATTGGGCAAAGACGACGGCAATAATAACAACAGAGAAGTCGAGCCGGCAGATCTAACAAAGTTGGAGAAACAAGTGGTTGAACAGAACAGTCCGCTAATAGAAAAAGATGTCGAGCCGTCGTTGGAAAGCCCACGGCCAAGCTGGGACCCGGACTTCGACTCTCATCTGTCGCCAATCGACATTGTTAACGGTGGCATTTCGCCTGCAACCGTTAAGAGCGGAGCTTTGAGCGTGACGGGGGGAGTTCGAATCAATGAAATGAACAGCGGCGGACTCACCATGAGCGACGGGGGGGTCTCGTACTCGGGCCACGTGTTGAACAGCGAGACAATCAAGATCTCATACTCTTTGACACAGTTGAAACAATTGAAACCAGTTGATTTGTTTGAACAGTTTGAGAAAGAGGAAGATTACAAGTTGTTGGCCATTGATCTGGTATACCCAAAGCAAGCGATCTACTCAGATAGCAGCTTTGTGGAGTTGGAAAAAGAGTTGACGTCGATCCGGTTGAATCTGTTTAGCACCCAATTGGATCGTGCTTCCAAAACAATCGAAATCATGAAGTTTTTGGCATGTTCTTTTGGATTGCAAAAGTACAACAATGCAAGCATCTTTCTAATGTCGTACGGGATTCTCATTGAGCAAATGGTGGAGTCTGGTTTTGTCGAAGAACAGTATCGCCAGATACCAGCCATTTTGGCCGGGTCGCTTCTCGAGGTGATTGTCAAGTATTGCATTTGTTGTTGGAAGTTTAACACTTCCAAACACACAAGATTGAACAAGAAATTCTCCGATTGGCGCATGACTCCATTTGTGCAGTCTCAAACTAAAGTTTTCAAGTACATTTCCACGCTGATCTTTACTGGATTGAAAACAGATCTGTTGGGCGAGGTTCTCATCTACTTTGCGTCTCCTCCGTCGCCACACCACCTGTTTTACCTTTTACCAGAACCAGACACTGTTCAGTGCGAGAATCCAGAAGTTGTTGAGCTCGTGACATATTTGAAAAAACAGATCTACGTTGAACACAACGAATGCTGTGTTCCCAGGGCCAACAGGAGAACGTTTGGTGCTGGGCTTAGCGCAATGGATTCCCAGTCTCCGTTCACGTACTATGATCATGATAATTTCTCGTCTGCTGTATCAAGCACCAAGCCTGATAGTCCTGGGATTTTGGCAAAAAGAGCGCTTCCTGGTGCTTTTGATCGAGAGTTTATTGGTTCATTGGTGAGTCCAGAGAAAAGTGCAGCATTGCGAGATAAGCCTGATGAGGATGAACGGAGTGAAGAGCAAAGCGAGTGACCACAGAGCAAAGCGAGTCATGTGTGAACAAAAACCAAGAAAACCAAAAAAAAAGAAAACTTCGAATCTCTGACACACTGCTAAAGTCAAACGCCAAATTCTCTTGTTCCCCTTTTCTTCTCCTTTTCTCAAATCATTTGCTCATCAGTTTTGCAGCAGTTTTTTTTGAATAGCCAGTCCGATCAGAGCAGCACACACAGCAGAGCCTCCATCCGTGGAAAACCTGCCAATGTGAAGAGAAAATCATTGTTTCTCTGTTTCTCTAGTCTGTTAGCTTTGTGCGTGAGATTCGTCCGTGCGCCCTCTTACTCTTCTACTTCTCTTAGTCCCAAAGGACAATCCCAATAACACGTGGTATACTATTAGATTAAGCGATCGAGAGCGTGCTACTGTTTCTAAAATGGTCGTAGTTGATCAACGCCTGCATGCATCCCCACTCCGTAAGCTTGTTGCGCAACCATTTGAGCTGAACAGGCTTGGTGAGGAAATCGTTGCAGCCGGCAGCGAGTGCGTTCTGCTTGTCTGTAGCCGATGTCGAAGCAGTCAACGCAACAATGATGATTGGGGAGCGGAACAGCGCCAGATCCAGACGCTCGTTGTTGGTAAGATCGTGCTGGTCAGACTCGTGGCTTGGCTGTGGCAAGTTTGCGAAATTGCCAATGCGATTCAAACGCTCAAGACGACGAATCTCTTGCGTCACCTCAATCCCCGACATGACAGGTAGTTGAATATCCATGAAACAAAGATGAAACCCTCCTTCTCGCCACATCTCAAGAGCCTCTTTCCCTGTAGATGCAATTTTGAAGTGCACGTTGCAAGACTTGAGATGCCGTGCCATAATCTTCTGGTTCACCAAATTATCTTCCACAACTAGAACGTTCACGTTGGCAAGAATCTTGTTGACTCCAGGTTTTGGTTGAGGACGCAACTTCGATCCGGATTCTGCGTCTTCCCGTTTCAAACCTTTCAGCTCCGACCGACCAGAATGTAACGTCATGAACGAACTTGCTGAAGACTTGTCTCCAAGATCAAGCAAACCGGTGTCCTGCTTCGTGCCAGCCGAGTCTACCAGCGTCGAATCGACGCTCGCACTCATTCCGGGCTTGAGAGGATCAACCTCTATCATCGAAGCAGAATTATTTTGCTTCGGTAGCGACGACGAAACGGCACTCGATGGTGATTTCGAGCTCGCACGCATCCCTTTAGGAAACAGAATAACCGTCGAAGAAACCGAACCAGAACCGGTGGCCGGACCAGACAAGCTGCCAGTTCCTGAGGCTGTGTTATAAAAGCCATTTCTACCTGCGAACCGCGTAATGTCGCGAGGAGGAGGAAGAGTCTGCTCGCCCAATATGGCTACCTTGCTGCCTGCAGAAGTTGCTGCCCCAACTCCCGGGGCTGCAGGTGCTGGGAACGTCGACGCCGACGCCGACTCTGGAAAGAGCTGTTCGCGTGGAGTGCCGTTCGGATTCGAGTTGGAAGAGAGCGGACCTCCGCTGCCGTAGAAAGAAGGTGTAGATGTTCGCTCGCGAACGTAATCTGGAGGAAGTGATGAGTTGTGAAGAGCAGATTTCATAAGCAACATGCTGCTATCGCTGGCAGGAGCACCGGCGCCACCGTTCGAGCCCATGCCGATGCTGTGGCGCACTGCGTCGGAGGCACGCTTGTCGAACACTGGATAAGGAGTGTCGACTATGAAAGGATTGTCCATTGTCATGATTCCGTTTGGGCAATAGTGATCCAAGATTCGCCAAACTAGCGCGTACGGCTCGAGAACAACATAGCCCGTGGACGAGGACGAGGACGCTGCCGCGCCCGCGCGCGGCCGTCCGGACGGCGACAGAGGCTTCTCAGCGTCCTGGGCCTGGGCCGCTGTAGAGGCGGACGAGAGCAGCGACGACTTGAACGCCGGCACGGGGATGGGAGACACGGGGCCGCCCGAATGGGTGGTTTTCATTGGTATAGGAAGGAACGGGGTGTTTTGTTGCACAAGCGGTTCGTGGACGCTTGTGCTGAGCGTCGGACGCAACCTTGTGGGTTTGCTAGATGCGGATTTGGTGGGGAAAAGCGGGAGCGAAGAGGCTGTTGGGAGGCTCTGTGCGAGTTCGGAGTTGCTGATACCTGCACCGAACGATTGTGCAGATGGGGAAGGTGACGACGGCACCTCGAGTTTGATTATGAGCTCTGCCGGATCGAATTGCATGGCGAGAGAGGTTGGGAATTTTTGCATAATCAACGATTTGAGGTCATCCACAATGTCTGTTGGCCCCACAAAGAGCGTTGTTGGGATTCCGCCAGGTCTGCGGACCCACACACGTTTTTTGGCTGCCATTGGCAGCTGTGGGCCCTGATACGTCGACGGCGACGCCTGCGTGAGACTGATATACGGTGGGTTTTGCGGCACTGCCGAGGGCGCGGCCTGTGTGAAGGGCATTTGCGGGATTTGGGTGTTGTTTGGGGCTCCCAGCGGTCCTGGCAACGCTGTGTTGCCGCCTGTTTGGGGTCCAAACACCCCGGAAGCAGATCCGCTCAGCAGTGGCGAAGAACCGTTCACGCTGTAATGGTCGCCCACGCCTGTTCTTTTCTGGTACATTCCGTACCCACTCATCCGTGTGCGTGTGTGGAAGTGTGTGTGCTGATTGTGGCGGGAGACTGCGGCAGTTCGTGGGTGGTTATCGAGGTGGGATTAAAGACGAAAACAAACAAAGAGGGAAAATTCAGGGGGATCTTTTTTTTTTATTAAGGGAAAAACAAGAAGAAGAAGAAGAAGAAGAAGAAAAAAGCTCGAAAAGTGTTTTGAATGACACACGACCGATGTGGTTTTTTTTTGGTATTTACCGAGACTGAAAAATTCGGAGATAGACAGATCGATGTATATAGACAGACAGGCATCTACATTGTGATGCGCTTGGTGGGTTGTTGCAAGCGCGTGCGGTGGGGCTCTCCGGGGCCAAACGTTTGCCTGCGCGCGTTGTCTTACGCTACAGACAGAGGAACGTGCAGAGAAACTGTTCTCAACAAGGTGTATGCGCAACTCGGGATGGAAAGGACAACCGACTGGCCACCACAGAGCACGGCGCCCGTTCCGGAAGCGCCCGTTCGTGGGGGTGTTCCTTTGTTCAAGCCTCGGTTCACAGAAAAATGCAACCTTCCGCCGATCATCAAGGTGACACCGTTCAAGTTTGACGCGGAAAAGTGTCCACTGACAGAGGCAGAGATCGCACGGGCTCCCGCAGTGGTGCCCGAGAGCCGATATGGATGCGTGGATGAGACGACTCCGCCGGTGACGGATTACAAGCAATTGAAAGGAGTGAACAAGGAGCTTTTTGAAGTGGCGTTGCACGCTGGAATCGTGAAAGCCAAGCCAGTTTTCAAATGCAAGTATTTTTCACTGTTTTTTTGGCCAGCGTCGCATTATTTGGGCCAGATACGGAAATCGAAGCCTGCTGTGATGGTTTTGCTATCCAACATGCTGATTTTCAACAATCCAGACGTCAAGAGTGGTTCTGTTTCTGCGGATTCGATTGCTGCTTACAAGCCGTTTAGTTTTGCAGTCCACCGGTCGAATTGTCGGAAACTGATCCGTCGTTCATTTTTCCGATTTTTTTCAGCAGATGCGCATTTTTTGAGTCATAAAGATGGTTTTTATAGGTTTTCGTGTGCTTTGTATCCGCGCACAGAGCAGCAGTTGAAGGAGCTTGACGAGTGTATGATGAAGGCGTTGGCGGCGGTGAAGCGGTTGGATGTTGGGGTGTTGGAGAGGGAAGCAGCGAAGGCTAATTTGAGGGTGCCGCGAGCGAAGCGGATGACGAGCGACGCGAGTTACGAGCGAGGTGAGTCATCAGCGAGGTGAGTCGTGAGTGACTGAAACGAATGTTCACGAGCAACGAACAAAGAACTACGAACAACGAACAACGAACTACGAACTACGAACTACGAGTTTACTCGAATCTTTCAATGACTCAATTCATCTCATTCCATAGCGTCTTTGATGACTCGCTTCGCCCGTCGATCGCTTCTCGTCACTCACTCTTTCACTTAAGTAATTGCCTTTCGTACAATAACGAAGTTATGATAGTATTTATTCGATAAAAGGTAAAGGGTCAGCGAGCTGTAAGTGTGTGATTAACGAGGTGCCAAACTACAAGCGAGCGAACAACGAACAACGAACAACGAACAACGAGACTACGTAAGTCTTTCAATGACTCGCTCCAGTCGTCATTCCAAAAAGTCGAACAACGAGACTACGTAAATCTTTCACTGACTCGCTTCATTCGTCATTTCATGATGTCTTTGAGAACTCACTCACGACTCACTCACGACTCGCTTCGCTCGTCATTTGCTCGTCGTTCGCTCGCTACAAATCACACCACCCCGGCATCTCACTCTCATAACTCCACTCCTCCCCTCTATATCTCAAGGCATGCAAATACAAAACCATTTCTCCTCTCTCTGGCAACCGATACAGCCGAACCCCACACGTCTCACAGTGCTCTCCCGACTCCATTTCCTCCCTCCTGCGGGCTGATTTCGCCTCAATATGTGCAAAATTATCCTTCTTTGTCGGGTCCACACTCGACGAAAAAAGTCCATCCAGATTATACAACGGATCGTTCACAATTGGATGTCCCATATTACGGAGATGGATCCGAATCTGATGCGTTCTTCCGGTCACCGGCTCGCACTCCACAATGCTCTCGTTCAACTCAGAACTGTACTTCAACCTCCGAAATCGGGTCAAAGCACTCTTTTTGCTAACACCACTCTCAAACTTGCGCTTAGAATCCACAATCACCACATCGTCTTTGCAAACCTGAGGTTCTGACGGGAACTCTCCCACAACCCGAGCAACATACACTTTGGAAACGAGTCGATCTTGGATTTGCTGCTGATATCGAGACGCCGTTTTGAAATTCTTGCTCATTATTGAAACTCCACTAGTGAGCTTATCTAATCGATGACAAGGATACAACGCATCCAAATTTTTTTCATGCTTCAAGATCTCAGTCACCGAGTTGTAGAAATAGTTTTGCACAGGATGGATCGGAACCCCTGAAGGTTTGTTCACCACCAGCAAGTTTTCATCCTCGAAAAGGACCTCGATCTCGTCGTCGGTCACCGGCCGTTCGTGTTTGTGCTCGCTGTGGACGATTACGTCACCGGAGCGAAGACCCAGTTCGAGCAACTCTTCTCCTTTGTACTCTGTGGTGGCCCCTTTGCGCTTGCGCAGCACTGCCACCTCGTTTCGCGTGATCCGTGCCCGGTAGTAGCTTTCGTTGAACTCTCTGAACTCGTCTGTAAAGACTTGTAGGACTGTTTTTTCAAACCATCGTCCTTTCACTGTGGTTCGGTGGGTGTGGTGGTAGGGTTGGACGAGGCGGAGGCCGTTTTTCAGGAGGTAGTGGGGCATCACGAGTACCAATCCCGAGTATCAATCACTTGCTTCGCTCGTGATTGATAGCAATTCGTTGGTAGTTTCTGGTTGAACCATCAGATCACTTTGAGATCTTGCACTGAAAAATTTAGACGTGCCGGTGCACGGGTGTGTTGATGAAGTGACGAGCGAAGCGAGTCATCATAATTCTCAATCATATACTTCTCGATGACTCGCTTCGCTCGTCATTCGCTCCGCTCGTCATCCAGCTAGCTTTGCTACCCATCTTCAATCATGTTGAGTTGAAGGTGGCTGTGTGGCGCCAGAGGATCCTTGAGCGATCCTCGTCATGTAGACTGTGCCACTCCGTAGTCCCCCACGATCCTCACGACTCTCTTCGTTCGCCGTTTCCGGACATTACAACATAAGACTTCTCACTCAGAAAGGCCAACTCAGACTCGGTCACTCATGACTCGCTTCGCTCGTCATTCGCTTCGCTCGCCGTTCGCTCGTCATTCGGTCATAAACATCTAGTAAAGTAAACCATTACAAATGGCTCTTCAGAGCGAAAGACTCGCTTTGCTCGTCATTCGCTCGCTCACCTATAAACCCCCATCACATAAGCCAACCTCGTCACCACCAAATCCACAGCCATCCTCACCGAATCCCTAGCCAGAACCATCTTCGACCCGTCCACCTCGTGCCAGTTCACCGCGATCTCCTCGATCGGAATGCCCTGTCTGATAGCAAGAATCAAGATCTCCACGTCGAAAATCCACCCTTCGGTGTGCATCTTGGGGAAAATCCTCCTGATGGCAGCCTTGTTGAACAACTTGAACCCGCACTGCGTGTCCTTGATCGTCCGGATCCCAAACACATACACCAACGTGTGCAACCCGTACATCAGAAAGTTCCTGACAAACGACCTTTTCACCACCGCATCCGTGTTCACCATGTGTGCACGTGACCCGATCGCCACTGCCGCAACAGACTCAGGCTCGTTCCCGTCCAGCGCGACAATCGCATCTTTCAACTTCTCCACGTCTCGGAACGACGAGGCTCCGTCCGCGTCGGCGAAGATCGCGTACCGGCCCCGTGAATGTTGCAATCCGTGTGTCACGGCGCCGCCTTTTCCCCTGTTTTTCTCAAACCGAACCACCCGCATCACGTGCGGCTCCAGCTTGAACCGCTCTGTTGCCAGATCCAATGCGTACTCCGCCGTTCCGTCGCTCGATCCGTCGTCCACAATCACAATCTCGTACCTGCCCGTGTACTTGGCACTCAGATGTGCAATTGCGTCCTGCAACATCGTCTCGAGTCTAGCCGTCTCGTTGTAACACGGCACAACCACAGACAGCTCAATCGAGTCCTGTGGCGAGGAGTTCTTGTGTGGCAGCCCGTGCGGTTTCCCCGTCGTGTCGTTCGTCACGTACGTCAGCTCCGACGCAAACGGACTTCTCGGTCTGTGTGACAACGCATACACCGCCACATACAACTTGGAGTGGTTAGCGAGGTTCTCTGTTGGCGCTGTGATTCAGGTACTTACCACCGCTGCACTCGCCACAATCACAGCTCCCACGTAGAGCAAAACTGACGTCATCTTTCGTGTGTGTACTGGTTTAAGATGGCTAGTTCGTAACGTGGTTTTTCGGTGAAATCTTGAAGCGTCCAGGTAATTGATTTTGGGGAAAATGTAGATGAAAAATATAAAAAAAATATAAATAGTTTTTCGAGCGAGCGAAATGACGAGCGAAATGACGAGCGAAATGACGAGCGAAATGGCAAGCGAAGCGAGTCATTTGCGAGTGGACTGCGAGTCATTTGCGAGCTTCATGATGTCTGAAGCGAATGACGAGCGAGTCTGAGTTGAGCAGTTGTTTACGATCCCTCGCAAACGACGAGCGAAACGAGTTATTTGCCAGACATTAAACTTCACCAACTCTTCGACGAGCGAAGCGAGTCACTCAAAAATGACTCGCAAATGACTCGATTCGCTCGTATTCGGCAAATATTGAACTTCACCAATTCTTCAATTATACATTGTTTTTGATTGTAATTATGGACCTCCGAGCGGAGCAAATGACGAGCAAATGACGAGCGAAGCGAGTCATTTGCTAGAAATTTGCGAGAAATTTGCGAATGACCGTACTCAACTGCTTCATTCATTCACCAATGCGATTCGATGGAGCTGAATGGCTCGCTTTGCTCGTCATTTGTAACTCGCTTCTCGATGACTCACTCACTTCTCACTCACTCCTCACTCACTCCTCGCTTCGCTCGTCGTTCGCTCGTCGTTCGTTGTGCTAATACTGCACACTCAACTGCCTCGTGATAATCCGCCCATTGTCCAAAAACGACTGTATCAAATCAATATAATACAGCGGATCGTCCATCACATAATTCATACTCTTGAGCAACTCGCTCGTGTTCAACTCCAACTCAAGCTCATACTTGGCAACCCTGTTCTCCTTCACCTTGGTCAAATCAATCTTGGTGAACGTCGACAAATGCGTGTAGCTCACCCTCTCCTTCTCACGCTCCAAACTCACCTTGCGCTTGAAGTTCTCATACGCAGAGTCGTTCAACTCGTACGGAAGCTCCAACGACAGCGATAACCGCAGATCAAACAACGTGTTGGGCATGAATATCATCAAATCCGCAACCCGCTGCTTCTGAATGCTCGCCATCTTGCGCTTCGTCTTCACGTCCAACGAAACCCGCCCCGTGATCGGACGATCGTTCCGCTTCTTCTCGCTCGCAATCAAGTCAATCAGGTGCGAGTTCTCAACAACAAACTTGTTGTTCTTCGCTGCCACTTTGTCCTGCGCAAGCTTCGACAGATAGCTCTTGATGTCGTGAAACTGCTGCAGAGGAATCCCGCTCTTGAAGTAGCACTCGTTGTGGAAAAAATCAACACTTAAAACAGCCTCCGTATTGATCGGCAGCTGTAACCGTCTGTCCTTCACTTTGTCCCAGATGTTGCCAACTTTCAGCTCCAGCTCCACGTACTGCTCCACGTTCGCCACGTCTGCATAGTCCTGCTTCAGTCCTTCCACGTTCGCCCAGATCCATTCCGTCACCACCTTGTTGAAGTCGTTGCGCGGAATCGACCCCGTGATCGACGGAATCGTAAACTTCGTGGGCGTCGCAATCGACCCCACGCCGCCTCCCGCTGCTCCTCCGCGGGCTTTCGTGTGCTTCCGTGCCGTTGGAATATAGTCTTTGGCCCACACTGGCTTCTCACTGTATCTTCTGGGCTTGTCGCTCGCGCTTGCGCTCGCGCTGGCGCCCGCGCTTGCGCCAGCACCTGCGCCTGACTCCGTGCTCGGCCCCGCTTTGAAGCCCGCGCCCGCCACCTCCTCCAGCTCCCGTATCTCGTCCTGCAACGTCGTCTTCTTCTTCACCTTGGGCTCGGCAAACTTCGTCGTTGGCGAGCCTTGCTCGCTCGAGTTCGCCGACGAGACCCGTCGCGATACACTCGGCGACTTCTTCCCGTCCACGTCCACGTCCTCGTCGTGTGTCAGGTTCGTGATGCTGTTTTGTTTCCGGATCTCAGTGTTCATCGCTGCTCTGCTGTCCATTTCTGGGCCGTCGTTGTTCATCAGATTGTGGATCGACAGCCGCGGCTGCGAGTTCGACCGCAGCGGCGGCGTCTGCTGTGGCGTCTGCGCCGCGGGTCCGGGCGTCGGGGCCGCGGTCTTGGGCGACAAAGTGCGGTCGGAGGCGTCCTCGTCGTCGTTTTTCGATATCAGGTTTTTCAAGTCCATGCTGCGTGTCACGTGCTCGCGTCCGGTTCTATGCTCCCAGCTCGTTCTGCGCGTTCCGCTCGTGCGATTGGCTGGTCAGAGGGTATTTTTGTGTCCGGCACGGGTCAACAATGGCTGGGGAAACACTTTGCCTTTGTTCATGGGTTGTTCAACAAGCTATAAAGTATTTGAAGGAGGAAGAGAAAAAAATAGCTCACCCGCTCGGAGAAATGGCAGTCATGAGAGCGGTCACGTGAGAAAGAGCAAATGACGAGCGAAGCGAGTCATTTGCTAGTCATTTGCTCGTCACTTGTGAATCGATACTCGCAAATGACTCGCAAGTGAGCAACTCACTCACGACTCACAAACAACTCGCTTCGCTCGTTGTTTGCTCACAAAAACCTCCCATGGTTGTGCTCTCTCAACGGACACCGTGCCGCCTTCCGCACCGCTCGCAACGGAACAACCATCGCGGGACACTCGCCAGGCTCCCTCTCAAACCGGTAGTCCAGCACACGGCCGTCAAAGTACACAAACTCCGTGCTGGCGGAGGTCGTCGTGCACGTTGACGGTTTCTGTGAAATGGTAGCAGGGTGTTCTCCGAGCTCGCTCGAGCTCGTACTTCTGTCTTGCCGCCCCTCCACCACCTCTTGATGCGTGGAAACGTCAGAGCCCACGTGCTGGTCCACCAGCGGCGTCCGTCGAACACTCGCTCCGCGCGGCCTGCTCTGCGACGAGCTTCCGCGCGATGAGCGGGTGCGCAGGAGCGGCAGATCGCCGGCTTCCGAACCGTACCCGTACCCGACGCAAAAGTCCTCGCTGGTGTAACCTTCGTGGCGAACGTAGTTGCACTCGTAGCCCGACTCGTCGATACAGGTCGCCAGAGACTGGAAGTAAGCATCGTCAAACAGATCCGGCAAGGTGAACCGGGTCTTTGGATCCGGATCGCACAGCTTCCAGAACAACCGCACAAGCTGCGGATGCGGGAAGTTGAGCGAGAACTTGCCCTTGTTGGGGATCTTGGTGGTCGTTTTCTCGACGAAAACAGGGTTGAGCTCTTTGAAAAGGTTGACAAAATGCTCGTAATCCTGGTAGTTTGTGTCGAGTCGCTGTGCCTCCAAGAAGGGAACCATTGCGAAAATCAGCACGTAGAGAATCATGCCCAACGACCAGTAATCGAACCTGAAGGGGTCGTAAAGGGGACGTTTCTCTTTGGAAATCGACCTGTTTTTCGTCACCTCCGGCGGCTGGTACGGCGGAGTCCCCACTAGACTGTTGGAGAGTCGAACGGGCGAGTCGAAGTTCCCTGGATCCTCGTGTGCGAACTCGCAACATCCAAAATCGGCAATCTTGAGCACTCCTTTGGTAGCCACCAGAATGTTGGCGGGCTTGAGATCAAAATGGACCAGTCCGAGCTCGTGGATGTACTTGAGGCCAAACGAGATCTGCTTGAAGTAGCACAGCTTCTCTTCGAGCGGAGTTGCTCTCCACTTGAGGTTGCGGATCACAGATAGAAGGTCGCACGCATGACAGTCCATTACAATCCCCCACGATCGCTGCAAATTCACCGGCAGCCGCACGAGATCGTGCACGCAAATGACGTGCAGGTGCTTCATGTTCCTGGAGATGATGTACTCTTGGCTCACTCTGCGATAAAAATCCCTGGGGCTCTCGTTTCTCACCACAGAAAACTTCTTGAGAGCATAGATTTTTTTCGGTTCGGCGTTGAGTGCCACTTTTTTAATCGAAGAAGCGCCTCCAGAACCAACAAAGTCGCTCGTGTCCACCACCAAATGGTACTTCATCTCCAGATCCTCATATTCCTGTTTGAACGGAGCAGGAAGGCACTCGTTCGGTGATTCTGTTGCGTATCGCGGCGCCACAGAGTCTCCTCGCTGATCTACTTCTTCCGCTGCAAACGGACGCCGATTGAACATTCCGTAGGGATTGTACTCCAATTTCGGTGGCCGGAGCGCAACTTCGTGGCCATTGAGTGCTGTTTCGGCCGGTGCGTGACTGTGGGACTCTTCTTCGTCGTCAGAACGGTGGTGCGCGTGGTGTAAAACATGGCTGGCCACTTTCTCCAGTAGCTGTTTCGATTTGGAGGCCGTTGTCTGACCGCCGCCAGAACGGCGGTTCCCGCTGTCTGCAGCAGGCGAGTCTCGCGGTTCGGAAAATTCCACCATTGGTGTATGTTGTGGGAGGTAATAATGGGGTTTGTGGTAGAAGAAGGTGTCGTCGGTGCAAATAAATCAGGCGAGACTGATACCGTTGCTTAACGCCGAGGCTCGGAGATAATAAAAAGTTGCCGAGCAAGCGGAGCGAGTGAAGTGAGCGAAGCGAGTCGTGAGTGGGCTGACTATCGACGACGAGCGAGGCGAGTCAAGCGTCACTTCCAAGCGTTGTTGAAGGGCAAAGAGAGTCTCAGCAGTGCATGGTAGGGTTCATCAGTGACTATACGGTTAGACTCAGATAGATGGATCAGTCTACTTTAATAATATATTCTACTTTTTAAATGCTCGTTATTTGGTGCTCAAATGTCTGCCCAGTGACTCCATCTGTCTCCTCCTTGCCCCTCGATTTCAACCAAACAAATTGACTGCGGACTTCCAAAGGTTTCTCATGACTCACTTCGCTCGTCATTCATTCGTTGGCTCAACATCGGTTTTGGCCAAATTCCAGCCAAATTCTCCAACAAATAGCACCGTGGCGCAGTGGAAGCGCGCAGGGCTCATAACCCTGATGTCGTTGGATCGAAACCAACCGGTGCTACTATTTTTTTATTTTTTTTGCCCCTCTGCGAAATATTGCAGCAGGATAGTCCAAACTTTGGGATTGGTTATGCGACAGTTATGCAATGTTTTGAATTAGTTGTGCGATACTTACAAACAGGGTGAGGATGAAGTTACTCACTCACAATTCGCTTTTGCTCGCCTTTGCTCGCTTTCGCTCGCCTTCGCTCCGCTTCACCCACTTATCCCTCCAAACACCTCCCCTCTCCGAAAATTCAACAGCGGTCAGACTGAAGTAATTCACCAGCCCGTTGTCAACCACGGCGACCAGCACCGATGGCATGGCTGCACAATCTCCCTCGTAAGACTTGCCGTAAACCGCGCGTGCAGACTGCCTCGAGTCGCACTGTTCAAACACACCGTTCAGTTCGCGAATTGAAGGGATCTTGGAAATCGAGTCCACAATCACAACTTGGAAATCAGGGGGCGGAGGTGATTTTTTCTTGAAACTTTTAACTGGCTTCCACACGTTGTAGGAAATATTGACCGAACGCTGGGCAGGCTGGAGCTGGCTGTGCAAAGAGAGAAGCGATCGGAGGTACTCGAATACACCCGAATACGTGGACAGGAAGTTGAGACCGAAATAGCGTGCCACAATGCGCTGTAACCACGACAATTTTGGTGATCCAAAAGCGCATTTCTGGTGTACGGATGTTTTTTGCACGGGGTCTTCAGTGAACGGGAGGACAATGTACCCATTTCTTTTCAGCGCGGAGTAGACCAAAATCTTGTTGTGATAGGTTTCATCGAGCAGTAAAGTTGCGTACAGCGTCTGGAGACTCAGAGGCGGCGACTCTGTGCCGTCCGAAGCCTTCAATTTGGCCACACACGAGCCTCTTTCGACCAGGTAGAGCGTTTCCTCAAACGTGAGCCAACATACTCCTTGCTTGTCCACTTTGCCTAACGTTTCGAGAAACTTTCCCCTTGGTTTGGTCATGAAGAGACTGGGATTCCTCGGGTCCGAGGACGTATCGAGGTATATTGTGGCCGAAAAAAGCTCTTTTGGGGCACAGACAAATCCACGCTTCTTCCCCAAAGCATTGTACATAAGACTGCGGCTGTACGCGAGCGTCGATGTGTCGTATGTGGAGCTTTTGGCCGATTGTCCCTGGAAAAGCGGTTCAAAGTCCTTCTCGCCGCGTCTCGGGACGGTGTTTCCCGAGAGCCTGAGCAGCTGGGTCCAGTCCTGGACGTCTTCGGAAGCGTCGTCGACGTCGAGGTCGGTCATCAGGTGGGTGTGTCGGTGAACAGGAAGGAATCAGTGGTGAAAGTTGCAATTTTTCGGTATGAATTTTTTTTTTTTTTTGATGTGTTTTTTTTTTTTTTTTTTTTTCTCTGTGAAAGCATCAGCCTTTACACAAGACTCCACCGATAAGAAACAGCCGACAGAGACACAACCACCTGTACCGTCTTGAAGGAGCATTGAGTCGGCCAGAGCACTAGTTCAACTACACCTGCTACAACAGAGCCTAGGGGACCCGGATATGTCGCAAAATGTCACTTATTCCTCGGTATCGATCGCAATCCTCGAGGACATGATCTGCGAGATCACGCAAGAAATCATTTCGAAGTCGGTGCTGCACGAGAAAGTTACACGTGAGAAGTACGGAACAGTACGGAATCCCAAGTACATCGAGGTGAGCAGCAGCGCGGCTGCCGCAGACCACAACGAGAACGTGCCGCTGTCGCTGATCAAAAAACCCGGACACCAGTCCAACGGCTCGTCAGCGGTGGGCACTCCGCAGCCTACCGAGGTTGTACCAGACATTGGGCGTGTGGAGTTTGTGTGCAACGGAAAGGAGATCTTTGGGGGCGGCGCCGGCGGCGCTGGCGGTGGCGCTGCAGCGGCCGGTGCGAGCGGCACAGACATGTACTTCAAGTGTCTGAACTGCGACAGGAAGATTGCGGGAAGTCGGTTTGCGGCCCACATTGATAAGTGTCTGGGTGGACGGACGCGGAAGTGAGGAAAGCAAGGAGCAGAAAAAAAAAGGGCGAGGCGAGAAAATAAGCGATTACGTAATCACAGAATGTGAGCCATTAATACAAGAACAAACACGAGCACAGCGGGCCCAACGAGCACCGCGAGTTGTGAGTAGGTTGCCGCGAGCCTAGCGTAAGATGGTGTTAGAGCGTCGCTCGCCGAATCGCCTGCGATGATGTCATGGTAGCACGACCGGAGCGAGCCGTTAATGCGACATGTAATCAAGCAGCTGTTGATTACCCGTTCGCTGCTCTGCGTGTTGTCTTGCCTGGTTTGCCGGCTTGGAATGCCTAGCCCCGGCGTCACACGCTCTTGTTTCAGTGCCAATTGTGCTTTTCTCTATTGTTGATGCAATCCATTAGACCTGGATTTGAGTAACAGTTGCCTTTTTCGGAAGTGCAAAAATTTTTTTATTACGGCATCTGCGAGCGCACGCATTAGGGGAAGTCCGGGGGACGGACGGAGTAACTCGTAAGCCTTGCCAGGCGAAGCCTGCGAAGCCTGCCAGACAAAGCGTTGCCACAGGCGTTGTCACAGGCCTAGGCCCGACGCAGACCGGCACAGGCCCGGTCTGGCGCTCGGGGCCAGCGAGTCAGTGTCTGTGCTAGTGCGCCGAAGAATCTCAACCGTTTTCCCCTCGTGCCATGCGCGCGCAGGGCGGGTAAGCGGGCCGGCCAAAAAAAACAAACTTTATAGTGCGAAACAAGATCCAAACAGATCTGAAAAGAAAGAGACAAAGGGCACTGTAGCGGATGCTGCAGTTAGCCGGCTGGCCAAGTGGTGGTCAACAAGTGGTGGCCAAGTGTTGTCCCAGGTGTGTGGCGCTGGAGCTGCTGCACAGCTCGGCTTTTGAAATAGGTGAATGGGCTTAGCGGTGAGGGCCGGCTGTGTGGGACACGACCATCTCTGTTCCTCTCCCCAATCGCAAGGACGGGCAGAAATGAGTTGCTCCCACGGCGAGCGAGGAAGCGAGCTCTGGCCTCGCTGTGGCCTCGCTGTGGCCTCGCTGTAAGTCCGTTGTGAGTCCGTTGTGAGCTCGTCATAGGCCCGTCATGGGAACGCCATGGGCTCACTCCGCTAGCTTATCCCTAATCACCACCCTCGCACCACGCTTTACCTCCCCTCTCCCCTCTCCCCCTCTCCCCAACTCTCCAGCCGGTCAACCGCTCTGGGGACCCAGTTCGCGCACGTTCGCGCACGCGAACGTGAACAAGCCACTCGCGCAGCTGGCGCAGCTGGCGCGCGGCTTGCGTGGCTTGCGCGGCCTGTAGCCTGTGGCTCGTGGCCTGCGGCCTGGCTACGCCTGCACCGCCACGCACCGGGCCTCGTGCGTTTGTTTACACTTCCGCTTTGGGAAACGGCAAAAAGAAACAAACAATCGCGAACGCATGCAATGCGAGATTTGGCCGCCGCGCACGATACTTGGCTTCCCACCCCTTCTGAAGGAGCAGTGTTTGAGAACGTTTGGGTGAAATAGGAAAGAGCACGATAAATATGCTTGGAAATCCAAGACTTTTTTTTTCCATTACAACTGCTCGTATACTCCAAATTGCTCTTTTGCTCTCCAGCTGTTATCCAACTTTTACATTCCTTTAAAAAACCACACAGCTTGGACACCATGCAACTCTCCAAAACAGCGCTATTTGGCGTGTTTGCCAGCATCGCGGCCACCGTCGCCAACGCCGGCTGCTCCTACGTCGACGGTAACTACTACTGCTCCCAGGTCGACTCTGTTCTCTACGAAAGAGTCGGCTACTCGGGCTCCTACAAAGACGTCACCAACATGGACGAAGACTCGTGCGAGTGCACCCAGGAGGCCGTCAAGGTCTCTGGAACCTTGGCTCCGCTCGACGAAGAGCTTTCGGTCCACTTCAGAGGTCCGCTCAAGTTGCTCAAGTTTGGTGTTTACTACCCTTCGTCTTCCTCCTCCTCCAAAAAGGTCAAGAGAGACGTCGACGAGGAGGACTGTGCCACCACCAAACACCTCCACCACAAGCACAAGAGAGCCCCGGCCGTCGAGGTTGTCGAGGTCACTGCCACCGTCTATGTTGACGAGGACGGAGAGACCCTCACCAGCACCGGAACCTTCACCTCTTCCTCTGGAACCGGCGACGCTTCCACCACACAGAGCACTCTTCTCACGTTGACCACCTCGAGCTCTTCTGAAGACGGCGCCGACGCTACCACCTCCGACGATTACACCACCACCTCTTCATCCTCTTCATCGTCCTCAAAGACTACCACCTCCTCCACCACATCCTCGGACGACGACGACGAAACCACCACCTCATCCTCCTCCTCTTCCTCTTCCACCAGCACCTCCTCATCCTCCTCCTCCTCTTCCGACTGGGACAGAGTCGCCTACTATACCCCAGGCTCTACCGATAACGTCACTTTCCTGAACTACTACGGTGGCTCTGGCTCCGGTGTCTGGTCCTCATGTTTCGGTAACTCGCTCTCGTACGCCAGCTCCGACGGTACCTCTGGTGCCTCGAAAGCTACGGCTCTCAAGGAAACCACCATCGACTCCGACGTGGAGTACATCATCATGTCCGGCTCCGACTGCGACGACGACTCGGTCGGAGACTGTGGTTACTACAGATCTGGAATCCCAGCGTACCACGGTTTCGGTGGTGAGTCCAAGATCTTTGTGTTTGAATTCGAGATGCCTTCTGCGTCTGATTCTGCCTCCACCAACTACGACATGCCAGCAATCTGGCTGCTCAACGCCAAAATTCCAAGAACTTTGCAATATGGTGACTCCTCGTGTTCTTGCTGGTCTACTGGCTGCGGTGAGCTCGACTTGTTCGAGGTGCTGAGCGAAGGATCCGACAAGCTCATCTGCCACTTGCACGACGGTCAAGGCGACAACGGCTCTTCCTCTGGAGGAGGAGGAACCCAGAACTACTTTGCCAGACCAACCGACTCCTCGATGAAGGCCGCTGTCATCTTTGACAACGGAAACATCCAGGTGGTTGTGCTCGACGACGACACCTCGTTCGACTCGTCTCTCGACGCTGACACAATCAGCAGCTGGCTCGATATCTCCGGTACCACTGCTAGTCTCTCGAGCTAGTCACCGAGATCGCTACGGTGTACCTTTTCTACTTTTTGAATATCTGCTTTTTTGCCCGACTTTCGTATATACGCTTTGGAGAGTTCGTCTCCAAAGAACAGTTACAGAGAGCTCGTCTGAGTGGCTGGGCCTCTGCAACTTTGGTTTTGTTAACGTGAAAAACTCGCTTACTACATGACAGCATCGTAGATCGGCAACCCCTGGAACCACAGCCGGTGGTGCCCCAACGTGACCCCAGCTTTTGGGCTCCCTGATCTGCTAAAAATATCCCTGTGTATCATATCATTTCCATCTATCTCATCGTCCTGCATCTCGATACTCCTGCAATTTTTTTTCAATCACCGAGATCTCAGATCCTGTAACCATAGCAAAAATCACAACTAAAAAAATGTATCTGCAAAATAGCGCGTGGGCGTTGCCCCGGTAATCACAGGGTGCAAAGCAGCTCCAGCCTCCCGCCCGCGCCCTTCTTCTCCTCCCTACCCCAGCTACAAAAACTCTATTTTGTCGCGCGAGCGCGTGCGCGCGCGCGCGCGCTTCTGAATTCTCAACCGTGTGGTGGCGGTACAACAAGTCCGACGCGCCGATCGACCACTCCATCGAATGACGAGCAAAGCAAAGCGGGCCGTGGACTAGTTACTAAGGACTCGTGCACTCACCACCGGTGACACCGCCGATGACTCGCAAATGACTCACTTTGCTCGTCACTACATTTCCTCACAGAACTCTTCAGTCAGCTCCTCCGCATTCAAGCGATGCATAAACTTCACCGTCTTGTACCCTTCGCGGTCCACATGAAGTACCGGCACGTCGTACCGGTAGCACTCAAACCACTTCTCGCTGCCCTTGGCAGTGATGTCCACGGGCGTGAGCTCGATATTCCCCGCGATTGGCTTCACCCGCGGACTCTGGAGCACCGTGTTGAGCACATGCTTGGCTTCCTCACACAGACCGCAGTTATCTTTGCCAAAGAACGTCAGCTTGATCTTGGGGCCAAGCAGTTGCGAAGAGACACAGAAGGTCCGAGAAACCGTGCGCTGGAAAACTGGCGCGTTGCTCTTGGCTCTGAGTGCAAACATGTTGGGAGAATCCTGTTAGCAAACGAGCAAAGGACATCAATTAATTCTTTTGATCTTGTAATTTTTCACTTTTTCATAGTTTTGGAGAGTTTTTGATGAATTTTTCAATAAATGTTCTATAGTTTTTTGATTTTTTTTTGATAGTTCATTTATATTCAAAATAAAATATCCACTTATTTACATCAGGCGAAGTGAGTGGACTGGAAGCCCCGAATTTCTGAAACCTGCGTGCCAATGGCTTCGCTCGTCTTGCTACCACCCTAGGAAGTCTCTACCCACGATTCTAAACACGCGGATCTTGCCGCTCTTGAAATCGCCCAGCTTATACCCATTGGCCTGGATCCCCTTTGAGCTGTTCTCAATAACCTTGATCTTGTTCTTCACCGGATCAAATCCACTCACAATCGCAACATACGGTCTTCCACCAAATCCAAGCTCCGCAAGCTTGTTCTTGTGGAATGGGCCTGACGAATGTCCTTCAAAACGGCCTTTCAACACCACCAGCACGTCTCCTGGGCGTATTTGCTCGTGCTGAGAGGTATCAGCGTTGCTGTTGTTCTTGTAAATCGTGGTTCCAAACGTCTTGGACCCGATTCGTGGGAGCACATCCTGAGGCAGCTGTTTGAACACCCAGCTCACGAGATTCTCAGGAACCTTGCCAGTGCTGCCGAGCACCGACGACGCTAGTTGGAATGCAACGGCTCCGTACTTGCGCGAGCTCGCCAAAAGATACTCCTGGCTCGGAGTCGGCTTTTCAATCGTGGACTCGGAAAACGCCAATAGCTTCTCCGGGTTCGCGTTCTCGTAGAACAGCTCCCAAACCTTCGTCGTGTAGTCCTGGTGCACAATGTAGTAATCCAGATACGTCACAACGCGGCCGTTGCGCTTCGAAATCTCGCGCGATTCCACTTCAAAGTAAATGTCTTTGGTCGAGACTTTGTCGGCCGGCAACTGCTTCGTCAGCCACCAGTCTGCCGACGACTGTCCAACGTCTGAAAGCTCCAGACTGCGTCTGTGGGCGCCCGAGTGCACGCTGGAGCCTGTTGTGGCCGACAGGATTGGCGAAACTGCAGGCGGTGGCGATGCAGGAGGCGGCGCAGAAGCTGGAGGAGGAGGAGGAGGAGCCGTTGCGTGGTGGTGGTGAGTCGTCGCAGCCTTGACGCCACGGTGAACGTCTTTGGTGCCCGAGTGCGGCACAGACGAGGTCGTCGAGGCTCGTGGAATAGGTGGCACAGACTGTGAAACTGGCGGAGGCGGAGGAGGAGCCCGCGACGAGGGAGCGTGTGGTGCGTGCGGGGCATGATCCGGCACCGGAGGAGGCACCGAAGGCACCGAAGGCACCGGAGGAACCGGAGGAACAGATGCATGGGAGTGCGGAACTGCTGGAGGAGGTGGCACCGCTGGAGGAGGAGGCACGTGAGGAACCGGAGGCACCGTCGAAGAAGGCACCGGAGGACCCGGAGGCACTTGCGGCACTGCTGGAACAGAACGAGCTGGAGCAGCAACGTGGCCATGAGAATCGGACGAAACAGGACGGTCAGAAGTGGTTGTCTTGTCGGCGAGGTTCACGTCGGTGTCGTCGTCGGCCTCGTATCCAGTGACAATCTCTTCTTCGGCTTCAGAGGAATCGATGTAGGGCTCCTCGACTGACCCAGCAGGAACAGCAGGAACAGCAGGAACAGGAGGGACGCTTGGAACAGGTGGAGCAGCATGGTAATCGGCTGTCGGCGACCTTGCGGATTCGAGCGAGCTTCTGTGCATAGTAGGCGACTTTGGAACTGCAGGAACGGAAACAGGAACGTGTGCAGCAGCAACCTTGGGAATCTCTGGCGATTTTGGAGCCACTGGAGCCACTGGAGACTTTGCAATCACTGGAGTGTCGGCAGTCTTTGCAATCGCCACGTCAGAAACATGCTCGATGTTGGCATCTTCAGAGTGAGCGGTAAGGTCAACAACGGTATGCAGCTCACCGCTTTCTGGATCGGCCGATTCCGGCGCCGCTGTCAAAGGCTCTTCGCGTTCGTCATCAGACTCAGAATCCTCGTCTGCAGCAGCTACCACCTTTGCCAGTGGAACCGGCACCCCGTGCGGAACTCCTTGCACAACAGCCTGAGGCAGAATAGGCACGGCAGCAACCGTTGCCGTCTCGGCCGTCTCGGCCTGCTCCGACGCCGTCTTCTTCAGCTTCTTCTTCACCTTCTTAGTGTCCTTCGGAGCAGACGAGAAACTCATTGGAGGAGCCATGCCCATCATGCCCATCATGCCCATACCGCCTGAGAGCTTGGCCATCCGCTCTCTGAGCCGTCTTCTCTTGACTTCCTCATCGTCCTCGTCTTCCTCTTCGTCGTCGTCGTCATCGTCGTCGTCGTCATCGTCATCATCATCGTCATCGTCATCGTCATCGTCGTCGTCATCATCCTTGCGGGCATCGCCGTCCCCACCATCGCCATTCTCCTCGCCGTCACTGGCCGCTTCTGTTTCCGTGTGGGCCACCTCTTTGACGGCTTCCTGCTCATCGCGCTCATCGCGCTCGTCGCGCTCCACTTCTCTGGAAGCTCTCGCACTCGAAACAGACACGCGGCTCGCTCTTGGCTCCATCTCTCCGTCTTCCGCGGTACCCTCTGCAAGCGCTTCGACAGGCACGCCGTGGTCAGCCACGGTGGAGTCGCCAGTTGTTGCGGGGCGGATACCAGGGGCCGGTGCCGATGCCGCAGGATCGGAAGTAGCCTTTTTCTTCTTCTTCTCCTGCTTTCTCTTCAACAAGGCCTCCACGGCCTCCTGCTCCTCGCGCTGTCTCTGTTCAAGCATCTTCATCCGCTCTCTCAGCGTCATCCGGGGCTTGTCCTCTTCGTCCGACTCCACGTGCGTCGATTCCGATATTATCTCGCCCTGGGTCACCGGCTGCTCCTTCTTCTGGTCGTACGGCGACTTGCTCAGCGGGGGCGGCACATACGACGAGTGAGGCGAGACGGCCGCAAACCCCTTCTTGACGAAAACTGGCTCGGCAATTGCCTGTCCTGGGAGTGGTGGCGGCGACGACACGTTGAAGCTTTGGAGCTTGTTCTTGAACCCTGTATCAGATTTATCGATGGCAGAGGCCTCGGGAGCAGCAGCGGCCGCTGGAGCCTCGTGTTTCGCGCGCTCTTGCTTTGGTTCTTGCGCTTGCTCCGGCTCTGACTCTGGCTCTGGCTCAGACTCCGGCTCCGGGAACGGGTTGTCCGGCTCGGAAGCTGACACAAACCCTTCGTCGTGGTCTTCGTGGGTTTGCTCCGCAGACTCGGCCACATCCGCAGACTGAGCCGTCTCTGCCTGCTCGTCAACAAATCCTCTGGGGAAGTAGCCGGAAACAATGTCGCCACTTTGGGCGTCTTTGTACGTTCCAAACAGCCAATCCTCGTCTACCACCTCTGTGACGGTGATTCTCTGGCCGGCTTCAAAGGCCAGATCGTCAGCGGCGTTTGCTGCCTCCGGTGTGTAGGGGAACTTGGCCACCACTGAATACGGAACTGACATCGGTATCGGTGGAACAGGTTGATTTCGCCTCTATTTTCAACACAATTCTGCGCTTTTGCGGGCAATTGACCGTCAATTGGGTTGCTACCAAGCTGCTGAGGGCGCGACTGCACTTGGATCGGTGTGAACGTGTTGCAATCGGGGCTGCTTGGGGAATGTAAAGGAAGGCAAAGTGGGAAACAAGTGTGTCTTTTTTTTTGTCTCTTTCTTGTCTCTTGTTTTACAAGTGGCACCTGAGAGAAGCCGTAAACCACAAATGGCAGAAAAAGAGGAGGCACCCGTCACGTGACGCGAGTCAGGCGAGCAGCAAAGACGCGTCTGGATCAGTTTTATTTTTTCCTTGTCTTGTCTTGTTCTCCTTGTTCACATCACTTTTTTTTCTATTGGTCTCTTGTTTTTGGAATAAATGGGTTCGTATTGTGGAATCAATTGATCTAAACAAATCCCACCAACCGGTCGTTCCCCGCTGCGCAGCAAAATGTCAGATACGCCTCTGAGGAAAAGAGCGAAGAGACTCAAGGCAGACCTGTCGAAGGAAAACCGTGTGCCCAGCAAAAGCTCGGGGATCACAAAAAGACAGTACGTTTTTGACCAGCTAGTACCGAAGGCAAACAAAGGCGAAAGCGCCAGTTTCACTGAGCCGACCGCGCCGGCGCGTCCCGCAGCGCCACGCGCAAGTGAGGACGACAAAACGCGCGGATCCAGTGGCGTTCTCGACAGAAAAGACCCCAACATACTGAGATCGGGACAGAGCCAGGATCTCGAGCTCAACATCAAAACACCCGACAAGGCCATTAGTGCTTGTACACTGAAAACCCCGCGTCGCGGGCTGGACTACACGCAGCATCCGAGCTCCGACGATAACATTTTCTGGGCAGTGACGCCCAGCTGCAGAAAGGAAAAGGAGGCTCCATTGACCACGTCTGGATACGAGAACATGGAGAACACGAGCGTTCCGTCTTCGCCACTGAAAGAGTCCTCCAACAGCATACAGCTGCTCGACCCGAAGTTGCAGACACTGCTGCAGAAGTACAACAACTCTTTCCAGGACGACGAGGAGCACAAGACACCAACTCTGTCGCGGTCGGCCTCAGATCCACACTCTCTAGCACACCGCTGCCCCACGATCTCGCACGATAACAGCCCCATCATTGCCACAAAGGAGACACTGAACGAAAGCATGCTCCAGAGCATCCACAAGCTGAAAGCCTCGAAGAAATTGATCAATTCAGCCAGCAATCTGCGTCCGTCTTCGTCCGGTTCCGCCTACTTGGCGAGTCACCAAAGCAACCAAACCGGAAAAGAGCCCGTTGATAAGAGCGTCTCGCAGCTGCTGACGCTGATTGGAAACACGCTATCCGGCAACACGCCCGAGACAGGCAGCGAGGAAGTGTTTACTGACTCAATGCGCTCACAGTCTATCGAACGCGAGCAACTGGTTGCAGCGACCGCGGCTGCGACACCTGCTGCTGCGGCTTCAGGCAGCGAGGAAGATGATTTCAGTGACGACGTTGACATGGAAGAGCTTGACCGGTTGGCCACGAAAGCCAAGGAAATCAAAGTGCAAGCCAGTTTGACACAGGAGGAGAAAGACGAAGAAGATGAAGAAGAAGAAGAAGAAGACTTTTTCAGTGATGACGGCGACGAGATCTTTGAACTGAAAAAAATACACATCAGCGAGAGCAAATCAGACACTCAGAGCGGCGTCGACAGTCCCAGTGTACACGAATCGAGCGAAAAGCAACAGCAAATCTCTGTGTCAGTCAGGCCTACGTCTTCGTTGGCCTCTGAGCAGGTGTTTAAAGACATGAAAATGGACATTGAAAATCAACAGCAGCAAAGCAACTATGATGACAACTCCAATAGCGTGAAGTCAATGATTCAAAATGAGAACTGTCACAGATACCAAATCACCAGCATTTTAAAGACAAAGTACAAACGAAACTCAGAAACGAAGGAACAACTCATTTTGACGTGTAAAGCAGAGGACGACACAAGCAAAAAAATCGTTTTGAGAGATCAGTGGAGTGAGTTGGAATACGAGCCTAATGACCTGATACACATCATTGTCGAGGAAGGAAGTCAAAATCCTCGACTCGTTGACAAGACCAACAATATGTTGATATGGAATCCGGACATTCTATTATCTGCAACGTTGGTATCATCAGCCGTGGACTGTAAGAGGAAAGCAGTTCTGAGTAGTCGATTACAGGGTCCAGGAGAGTATTCAACGCCATTGGTTCTTGGAAACATAGTCCACCACTTGTTTCAAGAGTGCCTGGTGATGCAGAATGTGTCGGACGAGTTCATCAACAAAATAATAGACGAGGAGCTAGATGCGAATACAATACCAATATTGAGCATTGGAATCAGCAAGCAGGAGCTGAGAGGTATGATTTTAGAGCACGTGGTTTACATCAAGAGTTGGATAGACACGTACATTCCATCAACAGCTTCTTTTTCTGAAAACTCTCTTTTCAAGCTGAAAACCCCTTATAAAGCAACGAAGGTGTTGGATGTGGAGGAGAACATTTGGTCTCCAATGTTCGGTCTTAGAGGGCTTATTGATGTGGTGATTGAGGCGAACCTGACAAATGGTGACAAGCTTGTGGTTCCCATGGAAATCAAAACCGGAAGGGAGTACATTACCAATCGGGCACAGGCCACTTTGTACACGTTGCTTGTGAACCAACGATATAGAGTCCGCTCGCCGTATCTTTCACTGGTTTACACGAAGATGAGACAGAGCTATTTCGAAGCAATCAACAGCAACGATTTACGCATGTTGGTCAATATTAGGAATCGAGTCTCGCAGTACATGAAATACGGTACTCGAGAGCTTCCTCCCATCAAGAAGCAGTCAAGCTGTGAGAGATGTTTTTCTTTGAAAGAGTGCATGACTTACAACAAGTTGATGGAAGACGGAACCGTTGCAGAGAGTGGAATAGAGGAGTCATTATATGAGGACATAACTTCACATCTTGATAAGCAGGTTCACAAGGATTTCTTCAATCATTGGGAAACGTTGATCACGAAAGAGGAAGGTTTGATGAACAGCTTCAAGAAAGATTTGTGGTGTCTATCTTCACACGACAGAGAATCCAATGGTGGAAAGAGCGTGGGCAGTTTAACTGTGACTCACTCACAAGAGATTGAGACCGATAACGGAAGGGCAGGAAAATTCATTTACACATTTGAGCGAGATCCGTCGGTTTACCCATCGATGATGACCTCTCAATTAGCCAAGTATGACAGGATTATAGTCAGTGACGAAGGTGGTCAGTTTGGGTTAGCGTTTGGATTTATTGAAAACATCCGACCAGATTTCATTGTGGTGAGCACAGACAGACGTTTTATCAACTCTCAGGTGAAGTTGAGTAATTTCAATGCCGCAAGAAATCAAGTGTTCCAGAGTGTTTTACAGTCAAGCGTCGATAGTCAGACAGTGACTGACAAGAAGTATCGAATTGACAGAGACGAGATGTTCCATGGACTGGCATTGGCTCGATTCAACTTGTTGAACTTATTTTTACCTCAAGGTGATGGAAAGACTAGAAAACTAGTTGTCGATCTTGAGAGACCACGCTTTTCGAAAAGTGGTGATTTGCGATATGATTTCGACAAGACCAAATTCAATCCAGACCAGCTCAGGGCTTTTGAGCAGGTTTTGAAAGCCGAGGATTACTGTTTGATTCTGGGAATGCCGGGAACAGGGAAAACCACAGTTATTGCCAACTTGATCAAATGCTTGGTGGACAACAACAAGACTATTTTGATAGCATCTTACACGCATTCGGCTGTGGATAATATCATTGAGAAGTTGATTGACTTGATTCCAGAACTCAACCTTTTGCGTGTGGGTTACTCCAAAAACCTCAAAGAAAATGTGAGAAAGTTTTCAATGCATTCAAAAGATACGATATACCCGATTGAGAACGAAGATGATTTCCAAAGGGCAGTTATGGACACCAACATTGTTGCGACAACGTGTTTGGGGATTCAGGATACTGTGTTTACGCACCGTCAAGAGTTTGATTACTGCATCATTGATGAAGCGTCACAAGTTTCGATGCCTGTTTGTCTTGGGCCGTTGAGGTTTGCGCAAAAGTTCATTCTTGTCGGCGACCATTACCAGCTGCCTCCATTGATTCTCAATCCTGAGGCTAGAAACGGTGGTTTGGACAAATCACTTTTCAAGATATTGAGCGAGAAATATCCCGAAAGTGTTGTCGAGTTGACCCATCAGTACCGCATGTGTTCTGATGTGATGATGATATCCAACTGTTTGATCTATGATGGGAGATTGAAGTGCGGTACGAAGAGTGTGGCACACCAGAGCCTGAATATTCCATATCCAGAGAGGCTTGTTGAAAACTCGTACGAGATCACTCCAGAGTTGCAGTGGATGAACAATGTTTTCAACAAGGACAAGAAGGTGCTTTTTTTAAACCATGATCAGGTTCCAGCGACGGAGGTTTCTAATGGCGAGAAAATTGAGAACCCGACAGAAGCTCATCTTGTTAAGCAAATTATTAAATGTCTTGTTTCGTGTGGGGTTTCCAGCACGTCTATTGGTGTGATGTCATTCTATCGGGCACAGTTGAGATATTTCTACAGGAGTCTATCGGGACTTCAAGGGTTGGAGATATTAACTGCTGATCAATTTCAAGGCAGAGACAAGGATTGCATTATTATTTCTCTTGTTCGGTCCAACGATAAGAATGTTGCTGGAGATCTTTTGCGAGAATGGCGCAGGGTGAATGTGGCGATGACGCGTGCGAAATCCAAGCTGATTATCTTGGGTTCGAAGAAGTTGATGTCCACGATTGCACAGTTTGAAGGGTTTATGAGTTTGCTTGAGTCGAAGAAGTGGATCTATGATTTACCAGAGGGAGCGGACATGGTGTACAACGAGACGTTTTTAGATTTCAGTCAGCCGAAGTTGTCGTCTTTGGAGGCGACGATGCACAGTTCCACCACATCGAGAAATTTCAAGGTGAATTCACAGTCCAAGGTTGTGCAAAGAACGAATATACTGAGGAATGTTGTGCAAGAGATGAAAAAATAGTGACGAATAAAGAGAATGAATTTTTTATATTTTTTTCATGACGATGGGAATACAATAGAAAAAAGAGGGTATGAAGAAGACATTTTCTTGAAGCCAACCAGGAGAGATTGGATGACATGCATTCTGTAGAAGTAGGAGGGAGGGAAAAAGACAACAGAGAAACTTAGGAGCGCCGTTTCAAGACAAGAGGAAAAGAGAAAAAAAAAAAACCACAAGAAGTAAAAACACACAAAGCCGTATACCAAACACAAAAGCGAAAAGAAGTAACACAAACGAACGTAATGAAACCATCTATCAATGAGAAGAGAGAGTTCTTTAGGAATCCTGTCGAGTTTTTGCCAGGAAACCTTTTTTCCAGTTCCAGTATTCAGCGAACCGTTCTCCGGAATACCAACTGTAGTCGAAGTCGATGAGGGAAATGCCGCTCTGGATTCCGGCCCAGATTCCCCAATAGAACCCGGGCAATCCAAAGTACATGGAGATTTCCGAGATGAGGTCATCGATCATTGATTCCTCGGAAGCTGTGCGGTCATTTGGAAGGTTGAGATAGGAGGAGCACCAGTTTCTGAGCACCTCGTTGGTGGGAGCGATGTCTGGGATGCGAGACTTGTCGCAGTCAAACCCTTGCCACTCCAGCAGGTGATTCGAGATGTCAAAGGCTCTTGGAGCTTTGGTCATGTATTCGTAATCGATGAAGGACAATGGATTTTTCTCCTTGAGTTCGTCCAAATCGGACTGTGAGAGGTTACTAGTGGAGAGCTTTTCAGAGAGGTCATGAGGAACAATGATGTTGCCGCTCAGCAAATCGCAGTGGCTGGCGACGCTGGGCGATTTCTCTGCGAGCTGGTTGCGCAGCCACTCGAGTTCGGCCTGCAATGTTTCTCTGAGCGAGAGTTGTTTGTTCTGGATGGCCTGCAGAGTGGCATTTTCCTGGCAAGTTTTAACAATTCCATCAATCTCCGGCAAGATTTGGATCCAGTTGGAGATGACCGACCAGATGTTGGTTGGTCTTTCGGGGAGTTGCGTTGCTGCTGCTGCTGTTGCTGTTGCTGTTGCCACGGCGCTGTTGAACTCCATGCGCAGCTTGTGCAGACCTTCCTCGATGGCGTCCATGCGCACTTTCTGGTGCCATTCGCCCAGTTTCGACGCAATCAGCGGGTACAGCGACGGACTCGACATCTCCTCTGGTTCGAGCGAGCGACCAGCTATGTAGCCGTACACGAGTCCGTTCCCGAAACGGGCGTGGATTGGCGGCGCGAGGCCGACCGAGTTGATCACGAGATGCGACACAAACTCGCGGTCTCTGTCGATGATGAGACTTGTGCCGCGGCCGTACGTCCTCACGAGCACTCTTTCCTCGGTCTGGGACGCTCTGTTGAACTTGGAGCACTCGAGAAGCATGTTTGTGATGCCGCCGGTCAGCTGTTTGACGTTGATCGACGACTCGTGGCGGCCGCCTTTCCAGTGCGGGAAGATCTTGAACAACATGCGCTCGATTTCCCCGCTGTTGGTGCCGCTGCTCGGCTCGATGAAACGGCTCGGGAGGTACAGAGCGTGTGTTGCGTAGTGGTTGAGAAGCGAGCTTATGGAGAAATCTTTTTTTTCGTCGCTTACGTAATCTCTGTTTTCGAGAGAGGACGCGGACGAAAACGACGCTGGCAGCGACTCGTTATCGGAACTGGTGTTGGCGCTTGGCGAGAGCGACGAGACCGTTTTGTTTGCCAGGAACGAGAGGTACGGCTGTTTGCCCCTCGCACGTGTGTCGGCCGGGTACGGTAGAAAGTGCAGTCCGCCGCCGGAAATCAGACAGTAGGCTGGTTGGTGCGAGTCTGGACAAGTAGCGGGGGGCGCAGCAGGGGCCGGAGCGTCGCGGTTCACGGTCGAGCTGGCGCTGTGGTTCATGTCTGCGGTGTCACCTACGCTCGCGACGTCCATGATGTGAGGGGACGACATGCTGTGGGGAGGTGGCAAAGGGTTTGCTGGTGCTCAGTGCGGGGAGAGGGCAGAACGGGAGTGAACGTGGTGGGTGATTGGTGCGGGCTTAGCGGGTGCAGGGGTGTGCGGTGGTCGCGGGCGTTTGCGGTGTGCGATGGGGGACGCGGGTCGTTGTTTTGGGCTGCACCGACAGAGCGCACGTCAGAAGAGGGATTGGTTCTGGTTTGTATATGTGTTGGGTTGGTGATGGTGGAAAGGATTTTTTTTTGATTTTATAAAATATATATTTTTCATGTGAAAACGCGCAGACCGGGTAACGACTAGCGACGAGCGACGCGACGAGCGACGAGCGAAGCGAGTCGTGAGTCGTGAGTCGTGAGTCAGTGAGTGATGAGTGATGAGTGAGTGATGAGTGAGCAACTCGCTCCGCCGTCGCTCCGCCGACGCTCCGCCGTCGCTCCGCCGTCGCTCCGCCGACGCTCCGCCGTCGCTCCGCCGACGCTCCGCCGACGCTCCGCCGTCGCTCCGCTGTGAGCAACTCGCTTCGCTCGTTGGCTCACAGCTCGCTGCGCTCGCTGCGGTCGCTCGCGTTCAACGGCACGGCCGAACCCTCCAAATCCCCCCGCGGGGTCATGACAAACGTCTCGCGCGAGCTGTAGAAGTCTGCGGCTGCTCCCGAGCGTCTGCCATACTCAGTGTGCTCACCGCCAGCGTGCTCGTTCTCGGCGTGCTCGCTGAAGGCCTCAGCCTGCACGAGGTACGGAACGTAGCACAGCGCGTCGCCTACCGACGGGTACAGCCGGCGGTACGACCACCAGGCCACGAGACTACCGAGAACGCTGCCGAGCAAAACGTCGACAAAATGGTGTCTGTAGTCCTGAGTACGCGAGAGGGCAACGTAGGCGGCGTAAAGGGCGGGTAAGATGGCCACGACAGAGCGCCACGCGCCGCCAGGCACGCGCCGCACCATGAGCTGGCCCATCAGCCACAGCGAGGTGTAGCCGAACGTGGCGAAGCTGATGCTGGAGTGGCCCGATGGGGTTGTGCGGAAGCCGTCTAGGAGACGGTCTTTGTTGGTGGTTGTGCAAACCTCGTGGGCAAAGTAGAGCGTGTCTTTGAGGGCATCTTCGCGCGGAACGCATCTGGCGAGAAAGTCGGGACGGCAGCGGCCGATCCAGTTTTTCAACACATCGGTGACGAAAATGTCGGTTCCAAACCCGACAAAGAGGCCAACGACACTGAGGTAAAAGACGTAAAACTTGGCTTTTCTGGGAGTCAGAAGCAGGTTCACGGCAAAGATGATGAGCACTGGGAAGACTGTAGAGCCTCTGAGAAGCGCCGAGCCGCTCACGCGCTCATGTTCTGCGAACGGATGGCTGATGGTGAGGTCGTTGATCGCGAACTGCCGCTGGTACGGCTCGATGTTCTCGAACCAGAACCAGTCCAGCACAAACACAAGGAAAATGTACGCCACGTCTGTTGCTCTCCATTTCACCAGCAACGAGTGGAACGGAAGCCGGTCCGCGCCGAAGTTTTGTCTGTCGAGACACAGGTTACTGAGGTGGAAGCCCATGGTGGAGGTTTGAGGAGCGAAGCGAACAACGAGCGGAGCGAGTCATGAGCGATTGACTAAGGGTTTAATTTTTAGGCGGTGGTATTGTTAATTGGCGTGAAAAAGTGGAGGTTACGTAAGCACAAATGGCGAGCGAAGCGAGTCATTTGTGGCTAGTGCGAGCAACCACAAACAAATGGCGAGCCATGGCGAGCCATTCAGTCACCAACAACGAGCGAAGCGAGTTGTGGTCAGTCAGTCGCTCAGTCGCTCAATCACTCACGACTCGCTTCGCTCGTTGTTGGTGAGTGTAGTTGCTCGCAGTTGACTCGGGCTTAGATGGCGAGCGGCTAGTGCGGAGCAAACAACGAGAAAGAAATGGGTCGCCATGGGTCGCCATAGACCGCCATGGCCAGCCATTCAGTCAGTCGCTCAGAAACTCACAACTCGCTTCGCTCGTTGTTCGCCTCACTTGCTCTTCTCAAACCTATCAAACATCTCCTTATTCTGAATCAACAGATCCAGAATAAATAAATGCCCGCCATTCAAACGCAAGGTAATCGAAAGGTCTCTGATGAACCGGTCAAACTTCACCACCGTCGTCTCGGACGACTCGGTCTCACCGAGCGTGTCGTCGGTGAAGTTTTTCACCTGCTGCTGCTTGAAAGCAGGCTTGAACTTGCTGAGAGCCAAAAACAGCTCTTTTGCAGACCCAAACTCGGAAAATTTCTTACCGAGAGCATCTCTGTACTTGCACAGCTCGTCGTAGTGTTTCTCGATAAACTGCGAGTCGTCGGGAAGTTGTTTGTAATCCGAGAAGAAGACCGCTTCTGACTTGTCGAGCATCTCAAACTGTTTGGCAGCATCGAGGGCTGAGTTTCTTTCCGAGAGGTTCTGCGATGGCAGGCTGTTGGTATTGATGTCCTGGTAGATGGAGTTGACAATGTACTGGCGTCCTTTTGCGGAGTTGTTGATTTTGGCCAGCCGTCCGCCCGTTGTGGCGAACCGGCGGACACTCGCGAGAGGGGTGTTTCTGAAGAGCATTGAGCGACGAGCGAACGACGAGCGAACGACGAGCGAAGCGAGGAGTGAGTGAGGAGTGAGTGACGAATGAGTAGAATTCTGATTGAGTAGAATTCTGATTGAGTAGAAATCTGATTGACTGGAATATTGATTGATTAAATTATCGATTGATTAGAATATTGATTGATTAGAATATCGAGTGAGTCGTGAGTGAGTCGTGAGTGAGTAAAATATTCGGCGAGTCAGTTATTCCGTGAGTAGGTTACTATCAAATGACTGGGTTACTACTTTGATTAAATGCTGATTGAGTGCTTGAATAGTTTATCGAGTGAGTGAGCAAGTGATGATTGAGTAATGATTAAGTAATGATTAAGTAATAATCAAGTGATGATTGAGTGAAGATTAGCTCGAGATTAGCTGATGATCAAACTCGCCCATAAGTAACTCGCTTTGCTCGCGTCGGTGTTGAAACTATATACAATGATGCGTACTTGCAAATGACTCATTCACTCCTCACTCACTCCTCATTCACAGCTCATTCACTCCTCACTCACTCCTCACTCACAACTCACTCACAACTCGCTTAACTCGTTGTTCGCAATCTTTGCTAATTCCTATTGAATGCCCAATAATGACTCGCGACGAGCGAAGGGAGTATAAAAGCTCATGAGTTGATAATAATTGTGAGTGATTCATTTGTGATTCGTTAGTGAGTCATTCTGTAGTAACACTTTTGTGATTCATTGATGAGTGCTTCGATTGTGATTTATCAGTGAGTGCTCCTCAATGAGCACTCACTGGCAAATGACGAGCAAAGCGAGTCTTGTCATTGGATTTTGGCAGTCCAATGACCACGATTCAAAGGTAATATAATGATCAAACTCGCTCCGCAGCCAAGCGAGCAAACTGACAATGTTATTTGTCAAACTCACAACTCACAATAAGCGAAGCAAGTTCGCTTGTTCGCTGGACTGTTCACTTGTTTGTTCACTGAGGCATTCATTCACTCACTCACTTACTACTCACTTACTCCTGACTCACTCACTTCTCACTCACTCACTTCTCACTCACTCACTCACTCACTCACTCACTCACTCGCTTCGCTCGTTCGTTCGTTCGTTCGTTCGCTCGTTCGTTCGCTCGCAAATACCCAACGGCCTTCATAAACTCCTCACCCTCCCCCCCTCCATCTTCCCCCCACCGCAACCTCATCAACATCTCATTCACCTCCTCGGTCTCCTCCACCGTCAACCCACACTCCTTATCCAACACAAACCCACATCCATACTCCTTCAACCGCCCGTTCAACCTCTCCACCACCGCCTCGTCTCCCTCGCACATGTTGGAAGCACGATACAACTTCTTCAACACCAACCCATACTTGTCAAAATACTCCAACTCATCGTACCTCCTCACAACACAGCAGTACAACTGCGCCACGTCGCCGTAGTCAACGCCGCCGGGAGCATGCCGGATGTACCAGTTGATGGCCGCCAGAGCCTGATGGAGCTGTTTCTGCGCCATAAAGTGGCCCACAAACACTGCAACCGTCTCTTTTTGTACCGGCAAAGAAATAAACGTCTCCCACGCCTTGTCAAACCGTCCACCAGCCAAGTACGCCCCGACAACCTCGCACGCGTCCGGCACAATTCCCTGCTGTTTGCACCACTCAAGAGACTGTTCCACGCTCTTGAGAGTGCGACACCTGTGCTTGAAAACCGCGCTTCCAACCTCCTGCAAATCCAGCTTCCGGCTCATCATCGCTTCCAAAAGCTCCTCGAGAACAGCCTCGTTTCGCAATCCTTTGAACAGAACGTAGTACGTCTCAGCGTCGGGACCGATCGACGAGCGAAGCGAGTCGAGCGAGTCGAGCGAGTCGAATGAATCAGGTGAATCAGGTGAATCGGCGTCGGGACACACGACCGAACGACTCGCTTCGCTCGTCGTTTCGCTCGCTTCGCTCGCTTCGCTCGTCGCCGCCATCTCCCGCAGATTGTTCCGCAGAGCGTACAAGTCGCCCTGTGCAAGATTCGACCGGAAAATACAATTGTAATGGGCTGTTGTCAGAGGAAACCCGGTCCGTCGCAAGTGCGAATACAGCTTGTTGTGCTCCGAGTACCGGCCAGCATCGAGCAACGAACGCAGAGTCTCCAGGTGCCGCAGGTCGCCAACCTGGCCAGGTTGGCCACACGACCGAACGACTCGCTTCGCTCGTCGCTCCACCCCCTTGAACTCTCTCAAAACCTCCTCCTCGGTCAACATGCACCCTTCCAGGTCTCTCCAGAGCTCCTCCAGCCGCTTGCAAAACTCCGTGCTCTGCTCCAACTGCCGGTGTTTCGCCCTCGCCCTCACCTGCTTGTAGCCGCGCCAGCAAACCGCCCCTGTCGCACGCGTGTACACCTTCAGCACCACAAACGCGCCCACAGGGTCGTCCTCCGCAAGATAGTGCTCCACAAACCGCAGAACCTTGTGCTCCGACAGCGAGAACCGCGCGTTGGTGTTGGAGAAAATGAACCGCAGCGCCTGTTCAGGCCGCTTCTCTGCAAGATAGCACGAGACAATCACGTCGTGCACAAACAACGGCGTCTTGTCGGGCCCGTCAACGAGCCCGCGCTCGGCCAACCACCGGAAAACACCCTCCATCGTCGTCTTGTCCCGGTGCAACCCTTCGATCACCGCTCCCAAAACAGGCCCAACGTCCAGCCCCTCTCTCAGCAGCTCCTCCGTGTACGCTCGCCGCTCCGACGGCGCCACCGCCTTCATCATACAGTACCACGTCGCGGCGTCGGCCCGCAGGCCGCCCTCCTCGATGCACCGCTGCAGAATCCAGTGGTACCACTCGGCTCTCGCGCCCCTTTGCCTCGTCCTGCCGGCGCCCCACAGCACGTAGTTCATCGTCACCACGTCGGGAGCCACGCCGCGAGCGTCCATCGCTTCCAGCACACGCGACAACGTTGCAAACTTGTACCCGTCCACAAGAAACTTCACCACGCGGTTGTACGCCGACAGAGACAGCCCACGTCCCTCTGGCCCCAGAACTCTCTTCTCGATAACCTCCTCCATCCCGCGCTGGAACTCGGCGCTGTAGCTGCTGCGGGGCCCCAGACTGCGGCAAACCACCTCCTCCAGAGTGCCCGCGTGCGACAGCACAGCTTCCTCGGTCTTCTTCTGCAGAAGATCGCCCACATACACCGAGTCTGTGTGGTCTGTGTTGCCTTTTGCCCAGCGAAGGAAGTGCCTCACAAATGACGAGTCAAATGACGAGCGAAGCGAGTCATTTGTGAGGCATTCGAGCGCAAATGACTCGCTTCGCTCGTCATTTCGCTCGTCATTTCGCTCGTCATTTCGCTCTGCTGCTCGCTGGGCTCGCTCCACGTCCACGGTAACGTGGCCCCCCTTCAACGGCCTCACGGCCTCGGAAAGGACCCGCGCAAAGTCCCGGCGCCCGCGAACAACGGCCACCGCCGCACTGACCTCCCTCTTGCTCATAAAGTGCCGCACAAACAGCACGCACAGCGCCGTGTCCAACACGAGCCCGCGCTCTCGAACCACCGCGGCAGCGCGCTCGAACTCGTCTCTGGCGAGGTGCCACTTCACCGCAGCAGCACCGACGCTCTGCTCGGCGTGCCATCTCGGGACGCCGGCGTCGATCGCCAGCGCCAGAACGGCGTCGGCGTCCCTGTCGAGAGACCAGTGCGCCTCGCAAAACTCGCGAGCCACGGGCACAACGCTGATGCCCCGCGCCAGCATCTGGTCCAACAGCGCCAGCCGCTGCTTCGGCAGCGTGATCCCGCGCACCATCGTGTACCAGAGCTCGCTGCCTCCACACGGATGGCTGCGGAGCAGCTCCAGGTACTTGAGCGTCGTCTCCCGGGCTGTGAGCTTCTCTGTGGCAAAGCTGGCCTGCAAGAGACACGCCACGGTGGGCGAGTCGAGCGTGATTTCCGCCCGCTCGCACAGAACCCTGTCGACGGCGTCCAGCTGGTAGCGCACCGCGAGGAACCGCAGGACAACGAGCCATTCTGCGTTGGACAGCGCGGAGGTGACACAGGCGTCGCACGCCTGGCGCACCACGCGCACCAGCCGCGCGTTCAGCTCTTTCGGGTACACTTTGGCCGGGTCGACGGACGCGAGCAGAGAGCTGAAAAGGGGGGAAAAAAGGGGCGCAGAGCTTTCCAGGGCTGCGAGCGAAGCAAGCAAGTCTGGCACCATGAGCTGCTCACCACGAGCGAAGCGAGTGGTGACTTGCTGCGCCGTGGGCAACTCGCTGCGCTCGCTCTGCTGTGAGCAACTCGCTCCACTCGCTGCGCCACTCGCTGCGCCACTCGCTGGCTGCACCTCCAGAAACGTCTGCACCAGCTTGGCTTCGCTGAAGTAGCCCAGATAGCCGCGCCGCACCTGGTTGACCCCGCGGTTGAGCAACTCGAGCAACACGGACGAGCGGTAGAAGCCGTCGCGACGGCGGCCGCCGTCGCTGCGCTGCTCGCTGCGCTCGCTGAGCTCCGCGTGGATCTGCGCCACGAGCCGCGCCACAAACGGCTCCACGTCCATGTTCAGCCTGGCCATCTCGGCCACAACCGCACACCGCAGGTCGGTGTTCTGGACCCACTCGTACACGAGACGCCACGTTTCGCGGTCTGGCGGCAGGCCGAGCTTCGCGACGCCGGCCACGAGTCTCTGTGCGAGCGTGCCGTCGGGTCGGCGCGCTCCGGTGGCGTCAAACAGCGAGTACCTGATCGGAGCGTTGAACGACTCGATCGAGGGCGTGATCGAGTCGGAAACGAGCATTCTTGTCAGGAGTCTGTTGACCAGCGCGAACCGCTCGTTCGCGCTCAGAATCTCCAGCATCCGGTTGCACGTGTCGAGCGTGAGCGCGAGGCTGTCGTCGCTGACGGCTCTTTCCAACAGCGTCAGCATCAGGTCTGTCGACTTTTGGGACCGAGAGTACACCCGCAGGAGCTGTTCGAGCTCGCCTTTGTCGACGCGGGGGCGCTGGAGCGCCGCGGCAAGAAACGGCGTCGCGTCGGCGTCCTTTGGGAAGGCTGTGTTTGGCGGCGGCGGGGGACTTGGTCTGGATGGGAACGAGTTTTTCGATTTGGTGTAGGATAGGAGGGTTTGAACGAGGGCGTTTTCGGCCGCCGACGGTGGCGACGGTGGCGACGGTGGCGACGGCGCAGCCGGCGACACCGTCGACAGCGGTCGCCAGAGTCGGGAGAGTGCGATTCTCTTGCAAAACATGGGGAGAGGGAAGAGGAGGAGGAGTGGAAAAAAGTTGAAAGTAGCGAGGTTGAAAATAAACCCACGAACGACGAGCGAACGACGAGCGAACGACGAGCGAAGCGAGTCGTGAGTGAGGAGTGAGGAGTGAGTGAGGAGTGAGTGAGTCGTGAGCGAGTAACTCAATTACTCAATTACTTAGTTATTCAGGTGCTGAGGTACTGAGGTGCTCAGGTGCTCAGTTACTCACTTCCTCACTTCCTCACTCATCACTCATCACTGTCCAACTCCGCTGGTGCGAGGTGTGTGGTTGGTGCGAGGTGTGATGAGTTAATGACGAGCGAAGCGAGTCATCTCTGGGAGCTTTACTACCATGAAAGTGTAACTGTAGTGTATTTGAATCCAGGCAGTTACGGTGTGCTCACTCGCTCTCTCCTCACTCACTCTCCTCACTCACGACTCGCTTCGCTCGTCGCTCGCTGGTGCGAGGTGTGATGAGTTAATGACGAGCGAAGCGAGTCATTTGGGCAGGACTTCTCGTGAAGAGGATTACATCTCACTTTACTTGAGACTCACTCGCAGCTCACTCACAGCTCACCCATTCGATCTCACTCACTCACGACTCGCTTCGCTCGTCGTGGTGCGCTTCGCTCGTCGTGGTGCGCTTCGCTCGTCGTGGTGCGCTTCGCTCGTCGTGGTGAATTTTGGTAGCAAGATCTTTGTAACATTTGGTGAGCTTCTGGGTTGTTGAACCCACTAGCGAAGGGTAATTTTGTGCACAAACCCAACCACCGGAGTACATATCAACTACGAGCGTTGTAAGTCAAACATTACTCATTCCACCGACTCGCGTAGCAAGTTATATACTACTCGCTTCACCGACTCGCGTAGCAAGTTTAGTACTACTCAATCCACCGACTCGCTTCACGCTTCGCAGTTTCTATAGAGAGAGCGAAGTTCTTTCTGTGAGAGCTTCGCTCTCACTTATGCTAGGTAATAGTCGAGCGAAGCGAGACTATAAAGAGAGCTTCGCTCTCTCTAGCTTCGCTCTATCCTATGCTTATTGCATCTCACTTCACTTGAACCTCACTTACAGCTCACTCACATCTCACTCACGACTCGCTTCGCTCGTCGGTGGGGCGAGACTTAACGTAGATGTATTACTTACAACTCACTCACGCACGACGAGCGAGGCAGACCTTTTCAAATGGGTTCTTTCCTCACATAACTCTATATAGGCAAGCGAAGCGAGTCATAACTGGACTCACTGGACTCTCGACTCACTCACAAGACGACTCCCTCCTCACTCACTCCTCACTCACTCCTCGCTTCGCTCGTCGTTCGCTCGTCGTTCGCTCGTCGTTCGTCCGGCCAACGTCATCATCTCCAAATCATCCGAAGTACTCTCAATCAACTTCTGCGAACCCCTTCTTCCCGGAAAAAACCCTCCGCCCGGGGACTTTGGCGACTTGATCGAAACAATCCTCCGCTTGCTGTTCTCGACAATCGCGTCATCAACAGGCTTGCGCTTCAACCCAGTCACACTCGCAACCGCACCCGTCGTTTCAGACGCCGTCGACGTCACCGAATTCGACCGGCTCTTGTTGTGGTTCCACGACTCGTTTGCTCGATTGATGATCTCATACTTCTTGAGATTGTCGTGCTCCAGATGACGCGGCTGCGTCAGCCACGACGTTGCCAGTTTCGAAGACAAAATCTCCTCCTCGTCCCGCAACGCCGACGTGATGATCGACTCGTGCTTGATCTCGTTATCCAGTGGTGAGAACTCGTTTTGCAACTCCATCACCACCCTCTTGAACGATTTCAGTTTGGGTGTCATTTTTTTTTTCGAAATGATCTTTTTGAAAAAAACATTGGGACTGCTACATCCGCCAGCACACATCACCGTCCCAACGCCGTCCTCGTCTACCGGCGTGCCCGGCGCGCCCGGCGACCCGGGGACAACCTCCGTGTCCACGGCAAACAGCTCGTGCATGCTGGGCCGTTTGCCGCTGAACGAGTTGTGCCGGCTCGAAAGGTTGGACGAAGAAGAATGGAACCGTCGGTGTGTGGCTCCTTCGAAACGGGGCATCCGAAGCTTTCGACGCTGCATTCCGTACTCGTCGTCGTCGTCCGACGCCACCGACGACTCGTCCGATGAGCTCGACGCGTCGATGTTCAGCTGCGACCGTCCCGTGCCGTCTGTGCGGTGCACGGTTCGTGTCACGCGTAGGTTCGAAGAGGAGTACGAACGGCCAAAGGAGGCTTTGGGCGAGTCAAAGTGCGCCGGCGCCGGCGCCACCGGCATTGCCGCCGGCGCTGCCAACGGCGCTGCCAACGGCGCTGCCGGCACCAAAAACCGCCGTCTCACAAACCCTCCTCCAACCACCTCAATGTCGTTGCCCTCGGCAGCGTTGCCTTCGGCTTCGGAGATGCTCCCTCCCCTGTTTTCTGGGGCTGTGCTCATTGCGGAGCGTGCTGGTCAGCGGCGGTGCAGAGATGCAGAGAAATGTGCAAGTGCGGAGCAGCTGTGGACGTGGCGGCCACGCATCGAAGAGGGGGGGGGCTTAGTGGTGGTGGTGGTGAAGAGCAACGTAGCAGTATGGGGAGGCAAAAAGACAACGAGAACAAAGAGGAAAAAAAAAAAAAAACAAGCAGATAAATACACAATTTGACGTAATGAAAAAAAAAAAAAAAAGAGCCCACAGCGAACGTCGATCGACGCGGGATGAACCTGCGAGCGGCTTGCGAGCGGCTCGCGACCGCACACCTCACTCTTCGCTCGTCGTTTGCTCGTCGTTCGCTCGTCGTTTGCTCGTCGTTCGACCGTCGTTTGCTCGTCGTTTGACCGTCGTTCGACTCGCTTCGCTCGTCGTTTGCGCGGCAAGCCTCCCCGCCTCCCCTTTCCGCACAAAGCAAGTTGGTTCCCAAAATTCACTTGTTGCTGTGTTTTTTTCCCCGTCTCCTCCTTGCAAGCTATAAAATGAGTCTGAAAAACTTGGTTAGCAACACCTTCACCAGGCAATTGACCTCCACAGCCACCCGCACAGGATTCAGAGGATTTGCATCGACCGCAACTACAATGAGCACCGTCAAGGCCAAAGCATTGCTGTACTCGAACTACGGCGAGCCGCTGGACGTGTTGAAAGCACACACTTTTGAGCTGCCTTCGAACCCGAGCGGAGACCAGGTTCTGATCGAGTCGGTCGCGTGTCCCGTGAACCCGTCGGACATCAACCAGGTGCAGGGCGTTTATCCGTCGAGACCGGAACTTACGCGCGAGCTCGGCACTGCGGAACCGAGCGCAGTGGGCGGCAACGAGGGTCTTTTCAAAGTGGTTGCCGTTGGCGAAAAAGTGAGCGGCCTGAAGCCAGGTGACTGGTGCATTCCAAGCAGCGTGAACTTTGGCACCTGGCGGTCGCACGCGCTCACGGCGGAGAAGTCGCTGATGAAGATGCCGAAAACGCTTCCTGTGAACCAGGCTGCCACCATCACGGTGAACCCGTCGACCGCGTACCAGATGCTCACTCTGTACGAGGACCTCAAGCCCGGCGATTGGTTTATCCAGAACGGCGGGAACTCGCAGGTGGGTCTGGCGGCGATCCAGATCGGTAAAAAGCTGGGCCTGAACTCGATCTCGATCGTGAGAGACAGAGAGAACCTGGGCGAGCTCATTGACAAGATGACCAAGCTCGGGGCCACTCACGTGATCACCGAGGAGCAGAACGCGTCACGTGACTTTGGCAAGCAGGTGAAGGAATGGACTGGCGGCAAGTCGATCAAGCTGGGCCTGAACTGCGTTGGCGGCAGCAACTGCACCAACATGGTGCGCAAGCTGGGGCCAGACGCGACGCTGCTGACTTACGGAGGCATGTCGATGAAGCCTGTGGCGATTCCTACGACCAACTTTATCTTCAAGAACCTGACGGCCAAGGGATTCTGGATCACCGAGAACGTGAAGCGGATCCCGGGCTCGCGCGAGGCCACGTTGAAGGAGGTGATCAAGCTCATTGAGGACGGCGACCTGGTGGAGACCGGCAGTCACGAGAACAAGTTGAGTCTCGATGCTTCGGAGGAGGAGTTTTTGAGTGTTTTTAGGGAGGCGATTGCATCGTCGAGTAAGGGGAAGCAGTTGGTTGTTTTTAGCGAATGACGAGCGAATGACGAGCGAAGCGAGTCATTTGCGAGTCATCGCCAGTGCGAACCATTCAGTCACTCACAACGAGCGAAGCGAGTTGTGTAAGGAATAACCAGTACATATGGAATCACGAGCACGTAAGGAATGACAAGTACATATGGAATCACGAGCACGTAAGGAACGGCCTATCCCTAAGGATTGACAAGTACATAACAAATGACTGGCTTCGCTCATCACGAGCGGAGCGAGTGATGTTCTGCCAAAAAACATGGAAACTTCTTGATTTTTTTTTTTTTTCAGCTTGAAAAAATTAATCACTAAAAAACATCACCAATTCACTCTCTCTCGTCTCTCTCTTTGTCCTACAACACCACCATGTCACTACAACGCCAGGCTATCAGCGCATACAGAGAGGCTCTGAGGGCGACGGGGATCGCGTTCAAAGGCGACGTTCCCACGCTGCAGGCCGCACGCTATCAAATCAAGACCAAAATGAGACTCCCATCAGACCCCGAGGCTCCAGAGATGACCGTTGAGGACCGCATCAAACATCTCAAAGACGTGTCTGTGTTTCTCAGAAGAAACATCGTTCAGGGAAAGAAGGAGGACGAGGACAAGTACCTGCTTAACATCCACCAGGACACAGAGCTCGGCGACAACGAGGACATCAAAAAGAAGAAGAAGAATACTCTTGGAGGCGACGGGCCTATTTCGGGCGGTGGCTGCTGCGGCGGTGGCGAGGTCCAGATGAAGCAGAAGGGTGCAACACAGTGAGCGACGCCACTTTTCTGGGTTCCGGTAGTAACAGTTGTATATAGTGACGACGAGCGAGCGACGAGCGAGCGAAGCGAGGAGCTGAGCGAGCCGTGAGTGAGTGAGTCGTGAGAGTTTGTGTTTGATTAATCGATCTAATTAAGAATCATCACTCGCTCCGCTCGTGATGAGCAGAGCCAGTCATTCCTTACGTACTAGTCATTCCTTACGTACTAGTCATTCCTTACGAACTAGTCATTCCTTACGTACTCACTTCACTCGTCCACCCAAGTGACCGGTTAACGAAAAATTGCAGACCCTTGCAAATGCACACATGATGAGCTCAGCGAATTCGCTCATCAAGACCAAATGATTCGCTTCGCTCATCATTTGCTTTGCTTCGCTATCTCTAAACGTCCCGGTTTTCCAAACGACTTTGGCTTTCCCAATTAGGCGACATTTTCCCTCGAAAGTCGCTTATTTAAGTGTACCGACACCAAAAGAACCTCTGACGAGCATGGCGGAATCCCACTATATCAGTGACG
>PPHT02000019.1:206071-262649 GCA_003705115.2 Ogataea henricii
AGGAAAAAAAAAAAAGACCAAAAAAAAAAAAAAAAAAAAAAAAAGAATTGTCAAAAGTCAGTCATTTTAAATTACTTGCTTACGACGGTTTCTTTCCTCTTGCCCTCCCAATCCAAACTTGCAAACAAGATCAGTACGCACCGGAACACGCAAAATGAACACATCGATTTTGCTACTGTTGCATCCGACGCTTGCGGCGGACCCGGCGCAGGTGGAAAACACCAAACGGGAACTACTTCTTTCAAACCCCGAGTCAGACTTGGTCCAGCACGTCATCGACAGGGTCGCGTTGGACCAACACTCCCTGCCAGCCAACACATACAAGCTCATACACTACCTGGCGCCGCCGGAGGCGAGGCAGAACAAGTTCAACACCAAACTGATATCGAAACTGTACGAGGCACTGGTGGCAAACGGCCGTTTCACAGGACTGATGCCAGACGACTGCGCTCTCGAGGCGATCATGTGCGGGTTTATCATCGCCGAGGACGAGTCTTACTGGACGAAGCCTGACACGGCGAAACCCGCGTCGGTGGCGGTGCCGCTCAAGAGAAGCACGCAGCAAAAGACGGCTGCTCCGCAAAAGAAGTTACCCTCCTTCAAGCGGCTGGCCTCGCCACCGGTGTTGACAGACTCGTCGGAGGCGGACGAAGACGATGTCGAATCTGTGCAGGAGCAGCTGCGGCTGAAAGAGACGAAGCTGGTGTTTTTCGACGACGGAAGCGACATGGAGAGCAGCAACGAGAGCGACGACAACGAGCTCATTTCCAGCGCAGCACCGTTCTCCAAAGACACGTTCATTGACGAGGACGAGCTGCTTGCCTCGGCCGAGCTGAACCTCAGCACGCCCGTGGTGGTTCCTGTTCAATGCTCGACGAAGGGCAAGAAGAGACGGAAGGCCTGCAAAGACTGTACGTGTGGACTCAAGGAGAAAGAGGAGGCCGAGGAGCTGGCGCAGCGCTCGGTTCAGGACAGCATTTTGGGAAACATGGCCAGGTCGGCTACGCAGGAGGCCATCGAGATCGAGGAGCGCATCATGAAGAGGAAACAAAAGGCTCGCGAGGAGCTGGGTAAGAAGATCAAGTTCTCAGAGGGCGAGTTGGCCGAAATTGACTTCACGATAGAGGGCAAGACCGGGGGCTGTGGCTCGTGTGCTCTTGGAGACGCTTTCCGGTGTGACGGGTGTCCATTTTTGGGTCTTCCTGCGTTCAAACCGGGTCAGGTGATCACACTGGACGCTTTTGGTGAGGATATTTAAAAACAATGTCGAGCAACAACGAATCCGGGTTGAAACTCCCGCCTTCTCGTCGTTGCTCATCGTGGTTGGTAATGGGTTTATTCAAAAAAATAATATTTATTCTTTTTAACAAGTTCTATCAGTTGAATCACTCACTTGTTTTTTCGTTGGCCCGCCATTGACCGAAGCAGAGCCATAATCGATTCGAATTCCGCCTCTTCGGCTTCGCCGTCGTGGTCTGACGGAGCTTTGAGCTCGTTTTCGTAGCACGATGGAACGGGCCACTGGTTTTGGTAGCAGATTTGTGCGAGGTTTTTCTGTGTAAGAATGCGTGCTGAACCGGGCCCACTCTCGCTCTCGTTGAGCAGGTAGTTGTAGTAGATTCGGGCGTTCTCGAAATCGCCAATCTTGTGCAAGTTATAAACCATGCTGTAGTAGAATTTCGTGGAAAGCTTGACAAAAGGGCGCAGTCTCGCTGCCAGTTCTGCCGCCTGTGTCAGGTCCTGTGCTGCGAGCCGCGACAGCGTGTTGCTGAGTTCTGTGGAGCGCAGCGTACCGTGGGCGTCGTGTCCCACTGTATCGAGATACTCGCGGATGTATCTCGCGGCGAAGACGGGTTTTTTCAAGCCACTCACGAGGTATTTCAGGAAACACTCAAGAATCAAGCTGTCGTGGACACGGGCCGAGAACGGGTGGTGTTTTTCGTTTCTGTGCGATTCAACGGCCGCGAGATAATGCTGGAAAAGAAGTCTAGTTTGTAGTTTTGTTGGGTACCCTTTGAACAAGAATGCAAGATACAACGTTTGCAACACCTGAAGCGGAGGAGTCACGTCGGGTCCGAGAATCAGCTCGTCGCGCACCGCGGGCTGCATCAGCTCGTGCGACGGCTCGAAAACAGGGGCCACCCGGCCGTTGTACACCATGTTGAGAAAACCAGTTTCAGTCAACAGCTGGCGAGCAGCCGGATACAGCGCGACAACGTAGCCAATGAGAACTTCGATGGTCACTTCTGGACGCCGCGACATGTGTGCAAGGAAATGTTGGTTCATCAGACTGACCTGGGAAACGCCGAGGTGCTTGGAAGCATCGGGAACAAGTTCAAAGTACGCCGTCAGCAGCATCAATCCGCGACGCAAACTGTTTTGTTTGACAAAATAGTACCTGAGCAACGGCTCGATCGACCCGTGGACGGTTTCTGCCGAAACCACGGGCGAGCGGCCGTGGTGCAGCCGTAGCTCGTTGTACAGCGGCACGTAGCACGAGTTGACCTCCGCAGACGAGGCCAGTGTATCTTTGTAGAGGGCCAAAAACGACGCTGCTTTATCGGAGTAACGTCGGCGAACAAGAATTTTCACCACCGTCTGGCGCATTCGGTCCGTGTACTGGTGCTGGAACACAGACGCGACACGTGGGTCCACCGTGGGACCGAAAACGTCGTCAACATCAAGCCCACAGCCCAGAAAACAGCGCAGTTCGTCAACGTTACCGTTGGCCAGTCTGCGTAAAACACGCGACATGTCCGGATCCCGCGTGAACACGTGACCCGATCGCACCAATTTGCGGAACAGATGGACATGGTCCGCAGAACGCACCACACTGAAGAGTTTCCCGAGCGTGGCGGCGCGCAGTTGCACGGAACGGGCTCTGTCGAGGTCACTGAGTATGCCTCGGAGAAACAGGTCGTACGGCTGTTTGGGATGGAGGTGCCGCTGCAAGTTGTACTCGACAACAAAAGACGGGTCACAACGGAGGATGTTGTCGTGGGGCAGCTCGCGAAGCTCGCGAAGCTGGCGGAGTTCGTCCAGCGTCTGAGGGTCGCTGTAGTAGCTGAGGGTTCGTTTTCGGCTGCAACACAAAAGTGTTGTTCCCGGCCGTCGTATCAATTTTGGGACGGCAAGCATGCAAAAGACGAGAACGGTCGTTCGAGCCGGCCTGCGGTCATGGAAGAACGGGTGGATGAAAATGTGAGGGGAGGTGAGGGGAGACAATAGTAAGAAGGTTGTTGATCAAATAGGGATTTTTTTTTTTTTTTTTTGTCTGATCAGAAGAAAACGATGGGAGAATAAAAAAAAAAACAGGCGAAGAGTCGATTTCAATTCCGACGCGTCGTTGCTAGTGTTGCCGACGCGTCGAGCGACGTGAACGTTGGGTGAAAATTTTTTTTACGTTGTTCAGCGGAGTAGGGTAGGAGGTAGGGGTGGGAGAGGAGAGCAGAGTTGGTCAAACGAGCGAAGCGGGTGCACGCTTCGCGAGTGTACGCTTCGCGTCGTCCACTCACGACTCGCTTCGCTCGTCGATCGGGGCCGCCCCGTACAACTCCGAGACGGAGCTGGCGGGGAGGTTGCGTGTGGGGCAGGACAGGCAGGGAAAAGCACCCATGCGTACTGGCTGCGCCCGGGTTTGCCCCGGAATTGTTGCCCCGGGCGGAAATCGGATTTGCCTGCCAAGGGCAAACGGGGGTTTTCGTGCACGGCACCCGATCGGGCGCGGTTCGGACCAATCACAGACATGTGTTTCTGCTTATGGTATTTTCTTACCAATTTCGCGCACCTTATTGCTGCGCGGACGCGGGCGCGGGCTTACGTCAGCCGTCAGAAAATTGCAGGGGGGGAAAAAGCACCAGTCTGGAGTAGGACAGAGGGTTTGTTTCCCTCTCTTGTGTGAATTTGTTTGTTTGTTTCTTTCTGTATTATAAGAATATGTTTAAACCAGCGACCCGAAACAAGATTTAACGTCTTTTTCGAAACAAGCATCTGCAACGTTCGGTAAGACTACCAGAATCAGCAGAATTTCCTAGTGATACGCCCTCCATTAGTCGATGGTCAAGGAATTACACTAGTCATCATGCTGAGATCAGTTACTAGAAATACATTGCGGGCCCGTGCCCGCCAACTGGCCCAACGCACGAGTTTGGGTCTCACCACGAAACACGGCGTCAGAAGCCTCGCTACCGGGTTTGACAGTTTTTTGCAAACCAACAACGCAAACTACATTGACGAAATGTACGAGGCTTGGTCCAGAGACCCATCCTCTGTGCACGTTTCGTGGGACGCCTACTTCAAGAACTTGAACGGCAACAAGCCGGCTTCTTCGGCTTTCATTGCTCCTCCAACCCTGGTGCCACACCCAGAAGGCGGGATTCCAAACTTGGTTCCCTCCGGTTCCGGTGACCTGAGTGAGGGAATTCTTACCCACTTGAAAGCACAGTTGCTCGTGAGAGCCTACCAAGTGAGAGGCCACCAAAAGTCCCACATTGACCCACTGGGAATCTCGTTTGGCGACGACCCAAACAGCCCTACTCCAAAAGAGCTCACCCTCGAGTACTACGGCTTCACTGAGGCCGACCTCGAGAAGGAGATCACCCTTGGTCCCGGTATCCTTCCATACTTCCTCAAACAAGGCACCCAGACCATGAAGCTCAGGGACGTGATCAAGACCTGCGAGGATATCTACTGCTCCTCGTACGGTATCGAGTACGTCCACATTCCATCGAGACAAAAGTGTGACTGGCTCAGAGAGAGAATCGAGATTCCAAAGCCTTTCCAATACAGCACCGACCAAAAAAGACAAATCTTGGACAGATTGATCTGGTCTTGTGAGTTTGAAAACTTCCTTTCCACCAAATTCCCTAACGACAAGAGATTTGGTCTTGAAGGTGCCGAGTCGGTCGTTCCAGGTCTCAAGGCTTTGATCGACACCGCTGTCGATCTCGGCGTCGAAGACGTTGTCATTGGTATGCCTCACAGAGGTAGACTCAACATGCTGGCTAACGTTGTTAGAAAGCCAGCCGAGGCCATCTTTTCCGAGTTTACTGGCTCGAAGGAGTTTGATGAAGGTTCTGGTGACGTGAAGTACCACTTGGGTATGAACTACGTCAGACCAACCACTTCTGGAAAGACCGTCAACCTTTCCATTGTCGCTAACCCATCCCACTTGGAGGCTGAAGACCCTGTTGTTCTCGGTAGAACTAGAGCTATCCAACACTACAAGAACGATGTTGGCGAGTTCAACAAGGCTCTCGGTGTCCTGTTGCACGGTGATGCCGCATTTGCTGCTCAAGGTGTTGTCTACGAGACTATGGGATTCACTGCCCTTCCTGCTTACGCCACCGGAGGTACTGTGCATGTCATTGTGAACAACCAGATTGGTTTCACCACCGACCCAAGATCTGCCAGATCAACCCCATACCCATCGGACATTGCCAAGTCCATCAACGCTCCGATTTTCCACGTGAATGCCGATGACGTTGAGTCTGTTGTGTTTGTTTTCAACTTGGCTGCTGAATGGAGAGCTACCTTCAACTCGGATGTGATTATTGACATTGTCGGTTACCGTAAGCACGGTCACAACGAGACTGATCAACCAGCTTTCACTCAACCATTGATGTACCAAAAGGTTGCTGAGAAGAAGCAAGTCTTGGACATGTACATTGACAAGTTGTTGAAGGAAGGTACCTTCACTACTGAAGACATCAACGAACACAAGCAATGGGTGTGGAACACTCTTGAAGAATCGTTCTCCAAGTCGAAGGATTATAAGCCAGACTCTAGAGAGTGGTTGACCACTCCATGGGAAGGCTTCAAGTCTCCTAAGGAATTGGCTACAGAGGTTCTGCCACACTTGCCAACTGCCATTCCAGAAGATACCGTCAAGAAGATTGGTAAGGTGATCTCGTCTGTTCCAGAAGGATTCACTTTGCACAGAAATCTGAAGAGAATTTTGGGTGCCAGATTGAAGGCTACCGAGAGTGGTGAAGGAATTGACTGGGCAACCGGTGAGGCTCTTGCGTTTGGTTCTTTGGCTTTGGAAGGCTACCACGTTAGAGTTTCTGGACAGGATGTTGAGAGAGGTACTTTCTCTCAAAGACACGCTGTTTTGCATGACCAAGCTTCCGAAGACACTTACACTCCATTGAAGCACTTGGACGAAAACCAAGGTGACTTTGTCATCTCCAACTCTTCTCTCTCTGAGTATGGTGTCATGGGATTCGAGTACGGTTACTCTTTGACTTCTCCAGATGCTCTTGTCATGTGGGAGGCTCAATTTGGTGACTTTGCCAACACTGCCCAAGTGATTATCGATCAATTCATTGCTGCTGGTGAGTCCAAGTGGAAGCAAAGATCTGGTCTTGTTCTGTCGTTGCCTCACGGTTACGATGGTCAAGGACCTGAGCACTCTTCTGCTAGAATTGAGAGATACTTGTTGCTTTGTAACGAGGATCCAAGATTCTTCCCATCTCCAGAAAAGTTGGAAAGACAGCACCAAGACTGCAACATTCAAGTTGCTTACCCATCTACTCCAGCATCTATTTTCCACTTGTTGAGAAGACAAATGCACCGTCAATTCAGAAAGCCATTGGTTTTGTTCTTCTCGAAGTCTCTGTTGAGACACCCACTGGCCAGATCGCACATTTCTGAGTTTACTGAGCAAGAACAATTCAAGTGGATCATTGAGGATGTTGAGCTTGGAAAGTCGATCAACGAGAAGGAAGGAATCAAGAGACTTGTTTTGAGTTCTGGTCAAGTTTACACTGCTTTGCACAAGAAGAGAGCTGCTCTTGAGGACAAGGAGACTGCTGTCATCAAGATTGAGCAATTGCACCCATTCCCATTCGCTCAATTGAGAGACGCGTTGCTTTCCTACCCAGCTGTGGAAGACTTGGTCTGGTGCCAAGAGGAGCCATTCAACATGGGTGCTAACCAATTTGTCTTCCCAAGAATCCAGACTGTTTTGAAGGAGGCTGGTCTCGACGGCAAGTTGAACCTGAGATACGCTGGTAGAAACCCATCTGCCTCTGTTGCCGCTGGTTCGAAGTCTATGCATCTTGCTGAGGAGGAGGCTTTCTTGAATGATGTTTTCCAACAAGAATAGATGTGAATTTTTTCGATCTATGTTTTTTTTTCTTTTTACCGTCATGAGAAATTAATTCCTTTTGAGTTTATAAATTTGTTTTTTCGACAATTATGATATCTGAAATAACTATGGTAGATTCTAGTATACAAGGGGGTAGGTGGCATAGCATATGAGGGGAGAAGAGGGAGCTTTGATTACACCACTGCAAGTAAGACGAGAATAACGATGAGAACTGTGATGAGAATTGCGATGCAGCAATTGCCACCGCGTTCGTTTGTTTCGAGAAATCTGTTAATCTTTTTGATCCCGTTGTTGACGAGTTTGAAGTTGAGTCTGTCCATATCGGACTCAACGTCTTGAAGCAATTCCCCATGGTAGTCAAGTTCATTTCCTATAGTGAGAGCCTGTTGATGTAAGGTGTTGATGGAGTTTGTGAGTTCGTTCGAGATGATTTCGTCCTGCTGGCGGATCATCTGTTGTGTGTACTGCCTATTGAACTCATCTTCTGGGTTGGAGTCGGCGTTGGCGGGCGAAGGGTCATCGAATGGGTTATCCGAGTAGAGGCCAGGCAGGTTTGCTGATTTTATGATGGAGTTGAAGTCTGCCTTGAGTCTGGCGAGTTTCTCGTTTCTCTGTGTGAGCTCAGTGTTTGAGATGTCGTGGAAAGTGTCGTTGGAGTTGCCGCGTTGGGACCGGCTCTTCGACTGACTGATCACTTCAATTGCGTTTGACAGGTCATTGATGATCTCTATGAGTTCGGTTTTGATGTTGTTGAACTCGAGCGAGTTTGGCGACGTGGAGCGCAGCAGCTCCAGCTGTGCGAGCCCGTCTTGGTACACGTCGTAAAACGGGTCCATCGGAGGGTGAATTGAAGGGTGATGAAGTTGGAAAAACACAAACACCTGTAGGGCTGGGAAAAAAAAAAGCACACAAAGTACAAAATTGGAAACTTTAATCAAACAAGAAATAATTAACAAGAAATCGTGCGGAACAAAATACAAAAAATAGACCAAAAAAAAAATCAAAAAATTAAAAAGTTGATTAGAAGCTTCCACTAAGGGAGGCGGAAATCCATACAACCAGCACTTTTGAGGGGACACTTTGCCAGAGAAAAGCACCCAAATACACGAGAAATGCCGCCTTTGATATCCCAGCTTCTTCCGTTCAACACGACAGAAAGCAGCCGGCCCAATAGCCGGCTCAATCTGCTGTTGAAGCTGTCTCCTGATCAGCTAGGTGCGATGCTGAGACTATATGCGGCTGACATGGAATCCAAGGGCACGAACTCACAGATCAAACTGGTGGTCAAAAACAACAAGGTGGAGTCGCTCAAGATCAATGGCAAGTTGTACAAAGTGGCGAGTTTGAAGGAGTCCAAGACCGATGTGTACTCGGGTCTCGGCAGTCCCGAGGGGAATTGCGTCCATCTCGGCAACTTGAACTACAAACTGAACCTCATCAACTACAGACCTGCTCCCGTCGGCGACAATGGCGCGTTGGACCGTATTGCTTTGAGGTTCCGAGTGCTAGAATATCTGGTGATGCAGAACGAGCGGGCCTCTGCGGGTCACGTGACCAGGTTTTCCAGTTCCAAAAGTTCCAATGTTGGTGAAGTTGAGCGAGCTTTCAAAGAGATAGTGGATCCACAAACGGGGTTCCCGAAGGTCGAGTACCAAGCAATGTTGCGGCAGTCGGTGGCGCAAAAGAGCGGCGACTTGAACTCGTATCTCGACCGGATCGGATACCCCAAGAATCATCCTATAAGGTTGATGATAAGCAAAGACACTTCGCAGTTGCAGTTGAAAGAGAAGAGATATCCGCAGAAGGAGGCGCTGCGTACGGCGCAGTCAGAGGCTGCGCCTGCTGAGGCTGTGCCTGCTGTGCCTGCTGTGCAGGCTCCAACCAAACCACCAAAACCCACAACCTTCGAACTCAAACCCGTTGGACTCGGGCTTTCAAGAAAACGGTGCGAATCTGCTCCCAAACCCTCTGAAAACGGCGTAAACTCGCCCATACTTTCTGAATCGTCGGACGATTCCTCCGACAGTCGTTCGTCGTCGTTACAGAAACGCAAGAGAACAGTTTCCGATATATCGACCTCGTCAGTAACGTCGGCAGGGTCGAGTGCATCGTCGGTGATGTCGAATACAACGAAACGGAGCAAAGTTTCTCCGGCCAGTTCGTGCGGTGAAGACGAGGAAAAGACTCCTTCTCCGATGGTGACACCGAAACCAACAGCAACGGGATCAAGAATTGCGCCTGCAGTGGTGGTGTCATCGTCTGCAGGGGTTTTGAAGCCGTTGCAACAGAAAAAAGCGCCACCGACAAAGAAAAATGGCACGGTGAGGGACTTGATTGTTAAGTTTCAGGATACTTACAGAGAGTATTATCGGTTGTACAGGGAGTTGGAGAGGGGAGGGGAGGATTTGAGGAGGGAGAAGATGAAGCGGTTGATTGAGTTGAGTAATGAGTTGAGTTTGTGGAGGTGGAGGTTGGAAAAGGCGAGCAAATGACGAGCAAATGACGAGCGAAGCGAGTCATTTGTGAGGCATTTGCGAGAAGTTTGAGGAGTTTGAAGAGTCTGCAAGACATTGGCGAAGCACTACTCGATTGCATGGCACTTGCAGATGACTCTCTCCGCTTGACTCTCTTCGCTTGACTCGACTCACTGACGACACTGACGACGAGCTTCGCTCGTCGATACGCTAACGACTCACCAACGATTCGCTCGACGAGCAACTGAGTATCTCACTCGCAACTCGCTTCGCTCGCCGTTCGGTTACGTACTTGTTCGCTTAATGATTTCTAGAGTTAGATTAATCAAACAAACTCTCACGACTCACTCGCAAGTACTTTCGCATTTGAGAGCAACTTCACGACCCACTCACGAGTCGCTTCGCTCGCCATGAGTAAGTCGCTTCGCTCGTCGTTCTTCATTCTTATATACTCAATCTAATACGCAAGTGAAGGCTAGTGAAGGCAGGCAACAGACTTACAACAGCTTTCTCTCGACGAACTGGTCGTACAAAGCCTTACCCAATCTACCTGGAGAAGGAACAACGACGGCCTGGGCAGCGGTCAAGGCCTCGATCTTGGAGGCAGCAGTACCCTTACCGCCGGAAACGAGAGCACCAGCGTGACCCATTCTTCTTCCTGGAGGAGCAGTGACACCGGCAATGAAGGAGACGACCGGCTTTGGAACGTCTCTGGTGAGGTTGTACTGTTTGAGGAAGTCGGCAGCCTCTTCCTCGGCTTCACCACCGATCTCACCAATCAAAATGATACCTTCGGTTTGAGGATCGTTGAGGAACAAAGTGAGAGCATCGATGAAGTTAGTACCTGGACATGGATCACCACCCATACCAATAACGAGACTTTGTCCGAGACCAAACTTGGTGGTTTGGTTGACGGCCTCGTACGTGAGGGTTCCGGATCTGGAAACGATACCGATTCTACCCTTGGTGTGGATGTTTTGAGGCATGATACCGATCTTGCACTCGCCAGGGGCAATGACACCAGGACAGTTTGGACCCACCAATCTAGTTTTAGACTGGGTTCTCAGGATTTGGGACACTCTGAGCATGTCGGCTTGCGGAATTCCCTCGGTGATGGCAACGGCGAGAGGAATCTCGGCGGCAATAGCTTCTTCGATGGCAGAAGCAGCAATTGGAGGAGGAACAAAGATACCGGTGGCAGTGGCACCAGTTTCCTTCATGGCCTCGGCAACGCTGGCGAAAACCGGCTTGTCCAAGTGGGTTTGGCCAGCCTTCTTTGGGTTGGTACCTCCGACGATTTGGGTACCGTAAGCCAGAGCCTGTTCGGCGTGGAAAGTGGCTTGTTTACCAGTGAAACCTTGGTAGATCACCTTAGTGTCCTTTGTGATCTTAAGGTTCTTGATGGTGTCTGCATAGTTTCTGGCGCACCGCGTGGTGGAAAAGGTTCTTCTGAACATGGTGACGAGTGGGGAATGATGGTGAAATCTATAAAAAAAACAGTGGGTTGAAAGATAACAAAGGAAAGATATTTTATTCATACACGTTTTGTTTGTATTTGTCGGTGTTCACCTCCGCTTCACCAGATGGGTTACTGCGATCCTTCACCAGCCACACGGGCGAGCACAGCGCGGGATACTGAGCCGCGAGCGCGCGCTCGCCCGTGCGCCAACGAGCGCCCGTGCGCCAGCGCGCGCCAGCGCGGCAGCGAGGAGATGAAAATAAAGTGCGCTGCACCGATCCGGCAGCCCGCACCGCCACGCCCGGAGTACGTTTTCCCACAACCCCGCAGGAGGTGCGGTGTCCGAAACAACGCGAGCGCAGCGATCGTTCTCGAACCCGCCGAGGCAAACGAGCCGGCACGCAAGCGAACCGAGACAGCGAGGAGGTGAGAGAGTGAAGGAGCGAAGAGAGTGACGGGTTGGTGGAGGGAGTGAGTGTCTCGGTGTTCAGCGAGGCGAACAGCACCGAAGGATGTGCGCGCCAAGCTGCTCCGGGCGCGCATACCGGAAAAAAATGGTGTGGCGGTGCAGCCCGGGGATTGCGGATCCGGAGAGCGACGAGCGACGAACGACGAGCGAACGTCGAGCGAACGACGAGCGAAGCGAGTCGTGAGTGAGTCGTAACTAATTTGTTCGCTCGTCGTGAGTAATTTGTTCGCTCGTCGTGAGTGATTCGTTTGCACGTGGTGGGTGATTTGGTTGTGAGTCAACGAGTTTCGCTGGAGAGAACACAGACGAGCTTAGCTTGTCTTTGTGAACCCACGTATAGCCATTTCGTTCTTGTTCAGTCGCTCACTCGTCGTTCGCGTCGATCGACGCGAGTCGAGCTTAGCTTGTCTGAGCCTAAGTTTAGCCATTTGGTTTTAGTCCAGTCGCTCACTTTCTTGCTCACCTGTGCATTCACGACTCACTCACGACTCACTCACGACTCGCTTCGCTAGTCGCTCGCTCGTCGTTCGCTCGTCGCTCGTCGTTCGCGTCGATCGACGCGAGTCGTCGCCCGGAAATCAAACATGTAGTCACATACATCAACGAGCGAAGCGAGTTCGTTCAGTATGGACAGTAGATTCCCAGCAGTAACACAAGGAGCCAATGACAAGCAAAGCGGTTGACACAATTCGCTTTGCTAGACAAGTAAGTCTACGTTGGTTCTCTGATAGCCAAAAAATGACCATATTTAAATTACACAAGCAAGTTTATGACCAAGGTTGAACTACACAAACATGAATAATGAAGGACGAAACGGTCGTTCGCTCGACAAGCGACGAGGAAATGACGAGCCAAGCGAGTCGTTTGTTCTCCGTCTAATCGCAATGACTCGCAAACGACTCGCTCCGCCTGTCGTTCGCTCGTCGTCGAGCAAATGACAAGCCACGAGCAAACGACTCGCTCCGCTCGTCGTTCGCTCGTCGTTCGCTCGTCGTTCGCTCGTCAATAGTTGAACAAACTCGTATAATTCAACGACCGACAACCAAACATATCCCAATACGTACTGGTTATCCACAACTCATCAATGATCTTCAACCTCGCAAAAACAGAACCACCCTTCCAAACGAGAATAGACGGATCGATATCCTTTGAGTTCGACAGAATCTCGATCGGCGTCACCGACGAAGAATTGACGACCCCATTCAACTCCCCAATCTGCTGCTTAGTCAACCTGAACACCTCATCCTTGTTAGCCTCATTGCCATCAAACTCACTCTTCCACTGTGCCACCATCTTGGCACACTCTCCGAGCTTGTTCGACGCCAAAACAGGCGAACGATTCATATGTAACCGGTCAGTCAGAATCGTATCGAGTCCTTCAATCTTGCTTCCTCCGCCCACAACCAGAATATTCGCATACATCCGTTCGAGCCGCTGTTGGTCGCCAAAAGAGGCATACGAGATCGACTCGATGATCGCTCTGTCCAGTGGAGTCATGTTGACACGGTACTCGTCCGAGTTTTCACGCGTCACCGCGTCTGGACGGTGTTTCTTGGTCGCAAGGTTTGGCTCTGCATCGTTCAACCACAGGTGAACAGCAAGGTCAGAAACACCCATCTCTGCGATCCACAAACCCTGGCTCTCGTTTTCCTGCGCCACAGACTCCGCCACACCGAAATCCAGCCCATCCAAAGGCCCAAACCGCCCGAAAAGCCGTTTCTGGAGCTTTCTCCGCGGCGAGATCCGGCCCAATACGATCGAGTCGGCGGTGTCCAGGTCATCTTTGAAGATCTCCGGGTAGAAAAGCCCCATCGGTGACACCATCACGTCGTCAAAACACTTGAACTCGTACTTCTCACTCAACTGACCCGGCTGTCGATTCACAAACTTGAACAGCTGGATCGCCACGTTGGCATCGTTGAACGTCACGTACTGCTCTTTCAACTCGTTCGCCAGCCGCCAGTCACGCAGATTGTTGAGGTTCACGCTGCGATACGGGAATTGCTGCGCCACAAGGTTCTTCATGAACAACCTCGTCACATCGTTCGCACCGTACGACAGCGTGATCTGTGAGCTGGGGAAAATGTACCCTTCTTCAAGGCAACACACTTTCGTGGACGTTGCACCAATGTCCACCACACATGCAGTGCTGACTCCCGATCCAAACGTGGCGCATAGTCCTTCTTGGAAGAACGCAATCTGACCAAATCCCATGGTACGACTCAACAGATCCACCATGGCCTCAACATAGTATTTGTCAAACAGGTTGGGAATGATTAAAACACAACTGTGGCTGGCCAGAGCTTTTTTGCTAGTGATTCCGAGGCTCTTGGCCAACGTATCCATGAGAATCAGCTCAACATCGCCCAAAATCTCCTCTGGAGACTCGTAACTGGTGTCCTGATCGTTGAAATGTCCGTCCAAAAACGGCGACCGGATTTCCCAGTCTTGGAATTTCTCAAGCCGGTAAACGTCGGCTCCAATCACGTAGCTGCGCTCCACGGACTCTTTGGGAATGTACTCTTCTTTGTGGATATCGTCGTGGTCTTTGATCGGTTCTGGCTCGACTCGTTTGTTGTAGTTGAAACACGTTTCGTTCGAATTCGGCAGGATCCGCCGTTTGTAGTACTTCATACGCTCTTTGAAGTTGGACACGATGGTTTTGCGGTGGGCCTGGTATGTCGGGTCGATGATTCGAACGTCGCCGTTGGAGTCAAGTTCTCGGGCGGGGTCGATCGACGCGTCGGCACTATTTTCATTTTTAGTTCTTGTCGTCTCCCTCCTCTTGTACGCAATCAAATTCGGCACCACGACAGGATCGATATCCGTTGAAAACCCAATGCGTATATTGAACGAGCCCGGGTGCAACACAATTGTGCGTGACCCTTGAACAACGTCCTCGTCATCGTCGTCCTCCTCGTCATTCTCGTTGTCGTTGTCGTTGTCGTTGTCGTTGTCATCCTCAATCTCCGAATTGTTGTTTGACGTGGCTGCCGAACCCGCCGACGCCGCGCCCGACTTCAACTTGCTGATCACGTCCTGCGACTGCTGTTTCCTCTCGAGTTCCGCCTGTTTTTTCGCGAGCCTTTTCTCGTTGATACGTTCCTTCATCTCGCGAACCATTCGGATCTGGTCGTCTTTTTTCAAGTAGTCTGTATAGTAATTTTTCTGATTGATGAGCTGGATCGTTGGGATTGAGCTGAACTTGAAGTTGTTTTCCTGGTCTGTGCGACGGATTCCGAGCTCGTCCAGCTTGGTCTGTAGTTTCTCCATCGCCCTCAGCCGGCCCTCTCTTCTTCTCTGCAGCACGTGTGCAGGCACCTTGGACGCCCCGCCGCTCACGGTGGTTCCGCCTGCCGCGGCGGTGGTCGTGGCGGCGGTGGCGGCGTTGCTGGCTGGTGCTGTTGGGTCTGGTGTCGGTCTTTTCGACGCGGTTTCTGACGCCGGTGTCGAGCCGAGCTCGGAATCGAGCTGGTCGAGCGGTCTTTTGTGGTCGGGAGAGTCGATGGACATGACAAGTCACGAGCGGAACGAGTGCGGAGTCGATCACGAATTACCAATCAATGATTTCAAGGGACAAAGAGGTGAAAAACAAGAAATGGGTGGATAAGTTGAAGAAATGGAATCTTTTAGGGAGTTCGCGAAAATTTATTTCACGAATGACGAGCAAATGACGAGCAAATGACGAGCGAAGCGAGTCATTTGTGAGGAATTTGCGAGGCATTTGCGAGGAGTTTCCAACACATTGGCGAAGGATTGCTCGATGGATGTGTCATTTGCATGGTACTTGCAAATGACTCGCTTCGCTGTTACTCGTTGTTACGTACTAGCTCGCTCGTGTGTCTTAGCTTAGTGCTGATTCTTGGCGTTGGATCGATCGATCACACACACCCACACACACTCACGACACACTCGCGACACCCTCACGACTCGCTTCGCTCGTTGATCGCTCGCTGGTCGCTCGTAATGATTCATTTGTTTGTAACTATACAACTCGCTTCGCTCGCGACTCGCTCGTGACTCGCTCCACTACTCGCTTCGCTCGTGGCTCGCTTCGCTCGTGGCTCGCTCGTGGCTCACCATCAGATACACCCCTCCCCACACCTCAACACCCCCAACACAAACCTCTCCACACTCTGCCACCGCTTCCCCAACGAACAAACAAGACAAAGCACCAAAAATGCAAACGATGCCACCATCAGCACCGAAAACAAAACCGTATACGTGTAAAAAGCAACCAGCGTAAACACTATCCTCACGTTGCTGCTCCATCTAGGAAACTCGTTCCCCACAACGTCTCCAAACTTCATGATCAGCGAGCTCCCGCTCCTGTCGTCCCCGCTCCTGTCCCCACCTCGCCTCACCTCCTGAACATAGTCGATGAAGTCAAGCGTGTCTTGCAAAATATCCAGTGAAAATGACGATAAACTCAGAATGTTGCGCACCACTCGAAGCAAAACGATCGGAAAAAGCGTAATCGTGATCGAGTCCACCATTTTCATCCAGAACGGCCGGTCGTCTTGCGCCCGGCCCAAATGACCAATCCCACTACCGCCTACCCCAACTCCTCGTGTTCGACTCGCCTCCCCTCGTCCCATCATCATGTCTCTACTTAGTCGCAATCGTCTGCCAGACTGCGAACTGCCCAGCAGCTCGTTTGCCAGCTCCATCATTTCCTCAATGTCCACCTCTGGAATCTCAACCTCCGAGTCTGCTCCTCCATACCCACTCTCGCCCTCTGTATCCTCTGAACCTGAGCTCTCAGAGCTGTCTGAAAACTCTTGTGGCGAGATCTCCACCCGCTGGCTGCGCAACCGCCGCGAGCTCCGCAACACTCGCCTGCCGTGACTCTGCGCCTCCGCTTGTGTGTGTTGCTCTCCTCCTGTCGCCATCGTGAGTCCCCAATAATTAGATTCACGGCTTTTCCGTTCCAGTCCGTCGCACACACTTTGGTGTGATTTGCATAAAAACTTGGGGAAACAAAGGGAAAAAGGGTGACAATAATTCAAAAAGTTACCCGGCGGACCAATCAAATAAATCTCATTCTCATGTGGCAAAAAAAAAAAGATATAATAAAATACACTATACAATCGTACTCCTCTTTTTACCAATTCAATCCCCTCCACCAATTGCACCATGTCCGGCCCCGTTCCTGTGTGGAAAAAGTACACCACGGGCTCCAAAGGCGTGTGGGAATTCATCAGGAAAACCCTCACTCTCGTGCCCAACAGATCGTCTGGTAACCCATACGTTCCTTACTACCGTGTTCCTTCCCCAGCATCTCAAACTCTCAAGTACAAGGACCCACGCACTCTGCCGGCCTCCGACATCGTCCAGAACGACTACTACAAGCGTGACAACCGCAGAACGTACCCTCGCGTCTCGGCGTTCAACCAGGCCAAAATCGGCGGACTTTTGCAACTGGGTACCGCAGCAAAGCCGAGACTCTTGAAGGGTGAGGAAGGAGCCAAGCAGTTGGCAGTGGTGGAAGCGCAGCAGCTCGAACTGACCAAGGTGCTCGCAACCACCGACGCGTCAATTGTGCGCGGCGAGCTGCTTGGTCCTCACGGAGAGCCCATCGTGGCGCCCTCTTTGAACAAGAGGTACAAGATGCGCATTCTCGAGGAGAGCGAGCATGGAATGTACGACGATGAGTATCCGGTCCGGATGTTTAGTGTGGCGAAATGAGCGGACCGCGTCTATGCCAGACTCGGTATACTCACTCATGACCCGTTCGTGTGCTCCACACACATTAGATTATCACTATTTATTACTATTTATTATTATTTATCACTATTTATCACTATACACAGCCACCATCTGGGGTGGTTTCATTGTCGTGCTGCGTTGTCCGGCATACCGAGAAATTGCAGCAGTCAAGATTTTTTTTTTATTTTTAATTTTTTATTATTTTTTTTTGATATTTTTTTGTTATATATTTCATCTTTTTGACTCTTGTCTGAAACCCGTGCTACACCTAAAACTCCCCAAATCTCGCCCCACCAAACATGTCTGAGGAGAACAAGGTGTACATCTCGTACAACAACGTGCACCAGCTGTGCAAACATGCCGCAGAGACAATCAAACCGCTCAATATTGACTTGATCATCGCTATTGGTGGAGGTGGATTTATTCCAGCTCGCATCCTGAGAACGTTTCTGAAGGAAGAAGGCCAACCAAACAAACGGATCTTTGCGATCGTTCTGTCCCTGTATGAAGACCTCAACACCGTCTCCACGGAGGCAGAGCAGGTGGGCTCGTCAGTGAATAGAATACAGTGGATTAACTACGAACAGAGCGGAATCGATCTGTGTAACAAGCGCATTTTGATTGTGGATGAAGTGGACGATACAAGAACGACACTGCATTATGCTTTGGATGAGCTCAAGAAGGACGCAGAAGAACAGGCAGCAAAGAAAGGCTTGAAAGAGAGCGGGACAGAGTTCTTTATCTATGTGTTGCACAACAAGAACAAGGAGAAGAAGGCCGAACTTCCGCCGGATATCATGAACGGACGGAACTATATAAAGGGAGGAGAGTTCCCGGATTGCTGGATTGCATATCCGTGGGAGAGCACCGATATCGTGACGCATCAGAAGAAGGCAGAGGAGCAGGGATATGACATATGACGAGCGGAGCGAGTGATCTACTCCTGGACTTTTTCGATACTACTGAGTACTGGTAGTGAGCTAATGAATAGATTTCGATTTAATACAGTTTAATCATTCCGCTGGAGCGTTGGGTATTGATGTGGCATTTAATGGATGATTACGTCATGGATCAGGTAAAAGTGTAAACTTTCGTTTTTTTCACTCACTCACTCGCTTCGCTCGCTCGTCACGTCCTAGCAACCTCGAAAACACTCCTCAAACCATCCCCAATCGGAACAGTAGTCTTCCATAACAATTCCTCGTCCTTCAAATCCCCACACATCCGATTTCTAACAATGTACCACCCGCGCAGAATCACGAGACTAACTCCCGCCATGAAGTAACAAACACCCACAAATATCGCCGGGTGCTGGTACTGAGTCGGGCTCACCGGTCCGCCTTCTTTGAGAACAACACCTAAAACCGGCCCGGTGAACCCAAAGATACCTGTTGCTATCCACGATAGAGCCATCGCAATGCCAAACTTGCGCAGACCAATAATGCAAGCAGTCATCGAGCTCATTGTAATCCAGATTGTACCCATTAGCGAACCCACAAATAAAGCCAACACAATGGCTGTAGCATAATTGCGACATGGGATCCACATGGCCAATGAGAATAACGCCACAAGCCAGCTTGCAGCAATGGTGACGTTGATTGGACCCAGTCTGTCACATAACTGTCCTATGCAAGGACGACCATAGATGATTCCAACCGACGTCATCGTCGCGACGATCGACGCGTGGCGCGAATCGTAACCTAGCGACCTGGTAAAATCTCCGAGATTGTACATTAAAGTCACATAGCCAAACAAAGTGAACATTTCCCAAACCGTGAGACACCAGCAACCAAAGTTGGTCCAAACAACTCGATCGTACACTTTGTAGATTGGACGAATGTGTTTGTTGCGCGACTTGATCAAAAGCAGGGCCACAGAGTTAAGTGCCGCACACAGTATTGCCTGTGTTCTTAGCGACCACTGGTAGCCGTGCTTAGTCAGCAACGGCTCCAGACCAATATTGTACACGATTCCGCCGATTCCAGACCCGGCAGATGTGAAACCAAGTGCAAGATTACGTTTGCCATTAGGTCCGCTGGAAAACCACTGTGGCACCACGTTGACGTTTGTGATGCATATGAGAGCGAGCCCAATACCTTGTAACACACCTTGAGTTAAATAAAGTTGCCACAAATTCACCGCAAACGATGCCAAAAGCACAGCTGCAAACTGGATCACAACTCCGACGGCTATAGTAGATTTGAGACCTAATTTTCCACAAAGATAATTGACAAAAGGTCCAAACGTGAGGCCTGCTCCGAACGTGAGGCCACCAATAATGCCGTAATCGATCTTACGGGCTCCGGGAAACACGCTGGTGTTGAGGTAGTGTTGTAGGTAGAGCGAGTAGGCCGAATTAGCTCCCCAAGTGTTGAAGTTGAAGAGGAAGCAGCCAATAACGCTTGTGAGTCCACCTCCAGAGAACTTGTCCGGTATTTCGAGTGTTGCAACATGTACTGGTTCCTCCTCTTTGGAGAGTGGTGACGGCTTGAGGTCGTCCATGTTGTGTGGAGTCCGCTGAAAGAGACACCGAAAGCGGGAGACGGAGAGTTAGGGTGAGCGATATGAGCAAGATTAAAGGGTCTGGGACAAATTTTCCGGACTTCCTAATCGGGAAAAGGCGAAAAAAAAAAAGCCAAAAAAAAAAGGGAAATTAGAAAGAGGGAACAAAAAAAAAATAACAGGAAGGAATACAGCGAAAAGGAGATTCAAGTGACTGATTGAGGAGATGGGAGGAAGGTCATAAAGGGGATTGTTATGCTTTGGGTAAGCTGCTTTGGGGAGACGGAAGAAATGGAACTGGTGAGGGGCAGCTGGAGTGAGTAATTGTACAGGCTAACGACGGAGGGGAGGCGGTGCACCTGCAACTTTAACCCTATATCCGATAAGTCAGTTGATGGTGACTGGCAAATGATAGTGATATGGCAAAGGAGGCACCAACAGAGCGCACATGGGATACCCATGGACAGACAGCCTATAGGGAGAAGGGGGGGCTGGAGGGCGTTTCGGCGGGCCGGCACGCCTTTGAGTATTTTCGACGCGTCGACGCGTCGAACATTTCGCGTATGACGTAACCGCAAAGCAGTGAAATAGTGAATTGCTACAACTTCAACATTAAAACACAGCCTCAGCCGTTATATTTCATTCCAGTGCTTTCAATTAACCTGACCAAACCACCTTTTCCTATCAATTGATTCTCATTCATCAAACTACCCGACTATTATGAGTTTTGATAACAACTTGGAAGGCTACAATGTGGTGCAAACCATGTGGCACCGGTGGTGGAACCCCAGTGTCGGCAACTTCACCACTACAGAGCCATGCAAAGAGTCTCGTGAAGGCAAGTTCAGTTGCTGGACGCTCGGCGTTGTGCTCCACGCCATTGGCGAGTCGTGCAAAGTTTACCCGGACATGACGCTGCCAGTGGTGGCTCCCACAGTCCAGGCATGTCTTTTCTACAGGAACCCAAAGTACGGTGGATATTCGGTGACACACCACGGGAAAGTGAACTCTGGTGATGACGACATCAATTATGACGACGGCGCGCATCTTGTGCGCGGAATGATCTGCGTTTACGAGGCTACGGGCCAGAAGGAGTATCTGGACCTATCGAAAGAACTGATGCGGTTCCTTATGGGCGGGCTCAAAGAGCACGAGAAGTACAAAGTGGTGGGGTTGAAGTGGCACGTGAGCCGCAAGTACATGGCGACGATCTCGAACTGTGCGGCGGCGTCTGGAGCAATGATGCTGATTCCGCACTCGACCAAAGAAGAGCAAGAACAGTTGTACGAGTTTGCCAAAGTGTGTCTCAACTTCATCTGGACACTGATGCACGATCCCAACGACCACATCATCATGGACGGTGTTGGGTACGACTCGGACGTGATCGACAAGACCAAGTACAGCTACAACACGGGAAACACCATCACGCTGTTGTGTCTGTTGTACAAGTACGATAAGAACCCGGAGTGGGCCAACCGTGCCAAGATGCTCGCCGAGGCTGCGACGCACCGCGGCAAGACTCTGTTTGACCGCGATTACGACGACTGGAGCAAACGGTACTGGCACGGTCCTTCGTACCTGATGCAACTGCTTGTGGAAGGTCTGGCGGACTATCTCACCACTTTTGGAGACGTTGCTCCTGCGTCCACGAAGAAAGCGTGCGAGCAAGAGATCATCAGGCACGTTTCGTACTTCCGCAAGTACTGTTATGATCCATCCGACAGACTGTACTTCACCTCGTTTGACATTTACCGTATCAACGATGATATCTACAAGCGGTACCTGAACGAATTTGGTGGCCACAAGAAGTTTGATCCGTGTCCTGACGACCGTGCGGGCAACGACAAGACTCTTTCCCAGAGACCGTGTTGCAAGTCGCTAATGGGCAGTGCTGCTGCCGCCAGGATTTTCTTCCAGGCTGGGCGGATTTTCCCGAAGATGGATCCTGTTGATTGTTAGGGAAGGAGCGTGACGAGCAAAGCGAGTCATTTGCAGTCGCATTTTGCAGCTCGAGCAAATTGAGGTTTACGTTTTATTTGAGGCATAGTAGAGGAACGATACTGTAAGTTGATCGAGCGAGACGAGTAGTTGTCCCCGTTTGTGCACGCTCTGCGCGTCATTCGATCGCTTGCGTCAATTCAGCTGACTTTGTGGCATCTGATCTCCCCCGGAGTTCACTGTGGACTCCGTCCCTCAGCGAGCGTATTCGTAATCACCAGACTGTGGAGAGCACCCAGCCTTGGCTATATAAGCGCGTGTCTTTTGCATCCGTGTCTCTCTCTCTCTTTCTTCCCAACGATAAGTACTAAGAAACCAAATTTTGCCAACCATGTCCAGCACCGCCACAGACACCGCCACACCTGCCACCACTGGCACCACCGCCGTGGCCGGCTACCGTCCTCTCGAACAGCAGATCGAGGCGCTGATCCGCGACTCCCAGCACCTCCACGCCGGCCTTGTGTACGGTCCCGACCCGGAGGGACTCAAGGAGCTTCCAGTGTCAACTCGCAACAGACTTGTCAGCGCTGGCGTTGATATCTCCAAAGGCTATCCTGCCAGACCTGACAAGTCGAAGATCCCGGTCTACCTGGACGAGGCGTATTCCGTCAGAAACGACGAGTACCCGTACATAGAACGGGGAAAGAATGCCGACCCGGAGAAAAAGGCTCTCCTTGGTGCCGCCAAAGCGGTGATCCACCTCACCAAACACATCGGGACGGAACTCGTCGGTCTGCAACTGTCGGAGCTCACTGACCAGCAAAAGGACGAGCTGGCTCTGTTGGTGGCCGAGAGAGTCGTTGTTTTCTTCCGTGACCAGAAACTCACTCCACAGAAACAGCTCGAACTCGGGAGCTACTGGGGCCGAGTTGAGGAACACCCGCAGACTCCACAGGTTCCAGGCTTGCCAGGAATCACTGTGATCTGGCCGCAATTCATCTACAAACAGGTCCTCAAGCCCAGCTTCAAGAACGCAGGACTCAGCAACTGGGACGCCTCCAAGTTCCGGAGCGTCGATACGTGGCACACAGACCTCGTCCACGAAAGACAACCTGCCGGAATCACTCACTTGCACTTGGATGCCATTCCAGATGTCGGCGGCGACACGCACTGGTCGTCTGGCTACGCAGCGTACGACAAGCTTTCGGAGGAGTTCAAGAGGGTTTTGGACGGCAAAGAGGCGGTGTTTGTTTCTGCACACAGCTACCTCGACAGAAACGATCCGTTTGCAGGACCAAAGAGGATCGAAAGAGTCCATCCGCTCGTGAGAACTCACCCTGCTACCGGCTGGAAATCGCTGTTTGTGAACCGTTCGATGACCACGCGGATTCTGGGCGTCTCGCCCGTGGAGTCGGACCTGATCTTGAACTACCTGTTTGATGTGTACGAGAAAAATGCCGACATCCAGGTCAGATTCAACTGGAAGTCCAAGCCTGGCTACGGAGTTTCCGCCGTCTGGGACAACAGGGTTTCCCAGCACCGGACGACTTTTGACCACGAGAACCTCGAGAAGAGACACGGAACCAGAGTGAGCTCTCTGGCGGACGTTCCGTTCTATGACCCAGAGAGCAAGTCGCAGAGAGAGGCGCTGGGACTCTCTTTGGATGAGTCTGACTTCTACTAGCCGAAAGCCGACAAAGCGAGCGAAAGCTAGTGGTGGTGTTGTCACGATCTAACTTCGCTTGCCAGCAATATTACGTACTATGGGTCTGCCGAGGAGTCTGGCTCGACTAAGTAGTTTCCACCAAGTACTTTGATCCAGTGAATTTTTTACTTTTTTCTCAGATCTCCGATAAGATAAGATAACAATTCTAAATTTTTTGTGGCTTCGCTCTGAGAGATCCGCCACAGTCTCCGCACCGCCACACCGAACCATGCCTCCTGCGTTAGTCAGCCAAGCAGGGCATCGAGCAGGGCACCGAGCAGCCAAGCAGGACGACCTTGAACTGTGGACTGTGGAGCTGTTTCGTGCCACTGCGGCTGAGTGGACACATCTGCCATGGTGCAATAGATGCTCGCGTATTAATGCTACGCCATGTGTCAACTGGGCGTCTTGCAGACCGTTGACGTGCCGTGCCGGCTCCACCACACAGTGACGGGTGCGAGCCACGGTTCGGCGTGTTGCGGAGCCCAAAGGCATTTAAAAGACCCCGACCACCCCGCTCTGTACATGCGCTAAAACCGTCTCATATAATCGCCCTCTCCCTAACCACCTTGATGCCTTCACACCCGTCTGCGGAGATCTCTCCGCTGGAAACCGCCTCTGTCAAAAATGCAGACATCGACATCGTCGAGACCCAGATCAGTTCCCACGAGGAAGAACGCGAAGGGTTCCAGGACGAGCCGTACATTGATCTCACGCTCGAACTTACGCCCGAAGCCATCGAGAGAAGAAAAAAACTATGGTGGAGAGTCGCTCGCTACTTCTGGGATGGACTCGACAAACACCCCAAAGAACAGCTTTTCCTGCTCAAACTCGACTGGTTTCTGCTCTCGAGCTCGATGCTCGGCTACTTCATCAAAAACCTCAACCAGTCCAACGTCTCCACCGCCTACGTCAACGGCATGAAGGAGTACTACAGCATGAACAAGAACCAGTACAACTACATGGTGACGCTGTGGACTGTCGGCTACATTGTCGGTGCTATTCCGTCGAATCTTGTTCTCCACCGCATCTCGGCCAGGTTCTACCTTGGTGGCCTCGAGGTGATATGGGCCATTCTGACCGTGCTCATGATCACGTGCGGCCCGAGCCAGATCCATGGCATTTATGGCATCCGATTTCTCGTGGGATTGCTCGAGTCCGGCTACTTTCCGGGCCTCGAGTACCTCGTTGGATCGTGGTACACGCCGCAGGAACTTTCGAAAAGATCCACCTACTTTGCCGTGGCAAGCTCCGCGGCGAGTCTGATCTCGGGACCACTGCAAGAGGGCATTATCCGTCGTTTTTCCACCTCGCACATGGCCGTTTTCAAATGGCTCTTTGTCTTCGACGCAGTCATTTCGTTCCCCATTGGAATCTACACAATGTTTGTCGACCCCAACACGCCGTCGACGACCGACGCATGGTACTTCACCGAAGAGGACAAGCTCGTGGCGCTCGAGCGCAGACGACGGATCGGAGCTCAGCTCAACACCAGACAAAAGTACACTTGGCAAAAAATTAAGAGCTTCTTCAGCACCTGGCACATTTTTGTTTTCCCGATTCTGTTCTTGTGCTACAACAACACCTGTGCGGCGATCGGCCAGCCAACGTTCACCACCTGGATGAAGTATGACCTGGGCCTTCCCTCCAGCAAGTACAACATCTACCCGTCTATCCTGAGCGGCTGTGGAATCGGCGTGGCTCTGACGTTCTCCTACCTACACGACTTCATCGGCGGACGCTACAACTACGTTTTCATTTCTCTTTATTTTGTGTGCATCATTTTCGGATGCATCGTGCTCTCCATCTGGGACGTTCCACTGAAATTGCACTGGGCGGCGTACTACATCGTCGGTATCCCAACGTCGTGGGGACAGCCGCAAATCTTCTCGTGGGTGAACCGGTTACTTTTCCAGGACGACATGAAGAGAAACTTCACGGTGGTGGTGACCAACACACTTGCGTACGTGACAAACGCGTGGGTTCCTATTCTCGTCTGGAACGCTCAGGACGCTCCTCGCTACCACATCGGGTTCCGATACACCGCTTGTCTTGCTTCCTTGGGACTCGTGGTGACATTCGTTGCGTTTTATCTGACCCGCAGAGACGCCATTCGATTCAGAGCTCGCGGCGATCTTTTCTCAAAGAATTTGTGAGCTCGCGGCGAGCGAAGCAAGCCCCCCACGAGACCGAGACCTTGCTACTTCCAGCCAGTTACGAACGAACCGAGCAGAGCAAGTCATTTGTCAGCTTCCTCACTTTCCTCCCATGCGACACATTGAGCCAAAAAATACTATATAGACCTGCGGAAAATATGCTGTAGGCAGATACTTTAAAATGTTGCTACCAAAATGCAGACGGTTGCAACCAAAAAAATTCTTGCTACCCAAAAAGTTTCCAAAAATGTTTCCACCGAAAAGTTTTGCTACCACCTGCAAACATGCCTACGTAAGGGACCCCCCCAAACAGAGCGCCCCAGTTGGCGTGGGGACACTCCAACGAACAGAGCCAGCGTTCCCGCTAGACTCCACAGATGAAAAACACGAGCCACAGATTCGAGATTGCGAGATCGCGAAAGATAAGAAGCAATGAGAGTGTGACTTGCTGTGAACTGCAACGTGACTTTGCGCAAGGGTGAATATAAATACGACCCGTATCCCATTCGAAGTGAAACTCCCAAAATGCTTCAACCGTGTCCAGCCAAAATGTCCTCGCAACTTGCCACTCTCAAACTCAACTCTGGTCTGCCTCTCGACCAGGAGATCGAAGGTCTTATTAGAACCTCTAAAGACATCGCCATCGGTGCCAACAAGAATGACAACAAACAGTTTGGCCCGGACCCTGCCGGCTTGGAGATTCTGCCAGAATCGACGCGCGTTCGTTTGCTCGAGTCCGGCGTCGACCTCTCGGTCGGCTACCCAGGCAGACCTGACAAGTCGAAGATCCCGATCTACCTGGACGAGGCGTATTCTGTTAGGAACGACGAGTACCCGTACATCGAACGGGGAAAGAATGCCGACCCGGAGAAAAAGGCTCTCTTTGGTGCCGCCAAAGCGGTGATCCATCTCACCAAACACATCGGGACGGAACTCGTCGGTCTGCAACTGTCGGAGCTCACTGACCAGCAAAAGGACGAACTGGCTCTGTTGGTGGCCGAGAGAGTCGTTGTTTTCCTCCGCGACCAGAAGCTCTCGCTGCAGAAACAACTCGACCTCGGCAATTACTGGGGCCGTGTGGAGAAACACCCGCAACGGTCGCAGGTTCCAGGCTTTCCCGGAGTGTCGGTCATATGGCAAACCTACTATCAAAAGTTTCTGGGTCTCAATCTCACGTTCAAAAATAACAATTTCAGTAACTGGGATAGTGTCAAGTTCCCATCTGCCGGCACACAGGGCTGGCACACGGACCTCGTTCACGAAAAACAGCCTGCTGGAATTACCCATCTCCACTTGGACGCTGTGCCGGAGGTTGGCGGAGACACTCATTGGTCGTCTGGTTACGCTGCGTACGATAAGCTTTCTGAGGAGTTTAAAAAATTTTTGGATGGCAAGAAAGCAGAATACATTTCTGCACACAAGTATTTGGACAGAAACGATCCATTTGGTGGCCCTCGACGGATCGAAAGGGTCCACCCGCTGGTGAGAACACATCCCGCCACTGGCTGGAAGTTTCTGTTTGTGAACCGTGCGATGACCAAACGGATTCTTGGTGTCTCTCCAGTGGAATCTGACTTGATTTTGAACTATTTGTTTGACGTTTACGAGAAAAACGCCGACATACAAGTGAGATTCAAGTGGGACAAGCCTACAAAAGCGGGATACGGTACGTCTGCTATTTGGGACAACCGTTCGTCGCAGCATCGCACTACCTGGGACCACGAGGGTATCGATGCTAGACATGGCACCCGGGTCACTTCGCTGGCAGAGCTGCCGTACTTTGACCCGGAGAGTAAGTCGCAGAGGGAGGCCCTGGGGTTGCCGTTGAACGAGTCACAAGCGAAAGACGAGCGATGCGAGTCACGTCTGGGCGGGGAACAAAAGATTGACTAGATTTGACTGAGAGAATTTCCGACTGAGACTCGGATGATTGGAATCGAACGACTGGAATTAAGCGACTAAATTGAGTACTGAAATCACCTGACTCTTTCATATCACTGAAGACAATCTACGAAACAACCGGCTGACTGTATTCCATTCAACGAGACCAGTCATGAGCCAACGCGTTGCGAGTGACCGAGTGAGTGAAAGAGAGGTATCGACTGGACTGGATTGAGTAGATAATTCTGTCGGGAACAACAGTTGACCACGTTTTATTGACTAAGTACTCCAAAGTAACCTTCTCTGGATAAAACACTACACAAACATTAGTAAAAAAATTTCACACACCAGTGTAAGTTTCTGAGTGGCTCACGCGTGACTCGCTTTGCTCGTCAGGGCTCACTCGTCAGCCAGCAAGAGCCGTATCAGCGCTCGCGGTGCTCTCTGCCTTCCAGACTCAGAAAATCTACCCGCACTCGCCACACTCCCTGCGCTCGTTTAGCTCGCGTAGCTCGCGTAGCTCGTGGAGTTTGCGCATACGCGACCGGAGTTCCAGTTCCCCGCGGGGTCGCGGCTAGCCCCGCATTTTCCGGAGTTATCTTCGTGACGTGTAAATATGGGGTAAAAAAATTGCCGCTCTTTTAAATGTATTACGAGCCATCGTAACGACGTGGCCGCAATGTGGACAAGCGCCTTGATGGAGTTCATGGATCAACAGATGCCTCAAGAAACAGTCGCAAGCACGCGCGCGCCGCCGCTGCCCGTGTCCATGCGCAAACGCGTGAAAACGGGCTGTCTCACTTGTCGCCACAAGCATAAAAAATGCGACGAGACTAAGCCGACTTGCAAATACTGCCTCCGACGCGGACTCTCGTGCCAATGGCCCGCAAAGGGCGACACGTTCCACATCAAAGTGCCAGGTGCATCAAAACCGCTACGGATCAGCGCCGCACCGGCCCTGGCGCCGGCGGCCGAGCCCGTGCCCGCCAGAGGGAACCCCTCAGACGCAGTCTCGCCGCCTTCTCCGCTGCTCTCGATCGACAGCCGTCGCGACTCTTCTGATTTGGGCCATTCCGAGCGCCCCTCCGACCCGTCGCACTACTCGGTGTACGATCTACGCACGTTACTCAACGAGGCACACGCACAACACTCGTCTTCAAACTCCTTCTCAACACTTACAATGACGCCTGGCGTGTCGTCCACGACGTCTGCAACGTCCGAGGACGGAGCGGGCGCCCACACAGCCACCGAAAACATGGACACAGCAGCCGCAGCGCCGGGCTCCGAAGTGCCTATCTACGATTCACCACAATACGGCACGCTCCACGATACGCTACGTGACTACATGTTTCTCAATGCCATCACCACGAATCCTTGCACACCCGTACAAGTTTCTGCCGACCTCTCGATTAATGACCAGCTTTCTTCGCTGAGCAAAGTTATTTCCAATTTCCAGCACAGCACCGCCACCGCGGCCGCGGCCGCGTCGGGCACAGGGTCGCGCATGGGCGTGGCTGGTGCGGACGGAGATTTTTTTGCACCGCCACAGTTCTCCGAAAGTTTAGTTTCCCCAGACGAGAAGTTAGCTCTACTGACACGCTACATCACGGAGGTGGCTCCGTGGCTCGATATGTTTGACCATCGCAACCATCTGACCTCAACGCTGCCGCTGATGGCCAACGAAGATGCGCTTTTCTATGCAATTCTGACCATCTCGTCCCGTCAACGAGATAAAATCCACCCCAACAAGCCTGTCTCAGAGCTCACATACCACTTGTACGAGCGGTCGTTGAACTATTTGATTCCCAAAGTGAAGCAGATGCCCGACGTGAGTGTGATTGCGTCCTGCGTGATTCTTTGCTGCTTTGAGATGATGCCATCGAACCCTTCTGTCACGTGGCGCAAGCATCTCGAAGGGTGTGCTGCTCTGTTCAAGGTGGCTGAGATCCACGGTTTCTCAGGGTCCCTGAATCAGGCACTCTTCTGGTGCTTTATTCGAATGGATGTGATGCACTCTCTTTCAGGGAAACAAACAACGATCATCCAGTGTGAGAAATGGCTGCCACCAGGCTGTCGAACTCAGGACGCTCGCGGTTTATTTACCAATCCGCAGTATGGTGCCAGTGAGTTGCACGATATGTATGCAAACTATGTGGTTTTTTTGCTTGCACGTGTTTGCAATGTCGTTTACTCGAGAGATCTTTCGCCAGACCAGTTTGACTCTTTGTGGTTTGAGCTTTACAGCGAGCTGGGTAGGTGGTGGACAGACCGCCCTGAGCAGATGAGACCTGTCTTGGTGGATTCTCGTGAAGAAAATGCGTTCCCACAGATACTTTTCTGCGTGACGCCAGCGATTTCGGCGACACAAATGTTTCATACTGCGTTTATTGTGTTGATGAAGTATAAAACCCGGCTGACACGGCCGATGGCGGCCCTGGATGTGGATCCAGTGATGAAGAAAAGCGTTATTTGGCATGCCAAGTGCTCGATTGGAATCAGTTTGACAAATACTGACCATGGCTGTTGGACAAATGCGTTACAGCCCCTGTCGATTGCTGGGAAGCTGATGAGCAGCAAGGAGGAGCATAGAATGATTGTGGAGTTGTTGCGGAGAATTGAAAAGCACACAGGCTGGTCGATGAGCGGGCGTGTGAGGGATTTGGAGGAGCATTGGAAGAATTGACGAGCGAATGACGAGCAAGGGCGAGCAAAGGGCGAGCAAACGTCGAGCAAAGGGCGAGCAAACGTCGAGCAAAGGGCGAGCAAACGCGAGCAAAGGGCGAGCGAAGTGAGCCTTGGGTGGGTCTTTCACTACTCAATATTGTGATCTACTCCCACCAGCGATCTTGTAATTGATAAGTTCTAATAATTCGAGCGATGATTCCTGTGTACGGTGAAACGTGTTCGGCGCAAATCTAAGATATGGTGCCACAAAGGTAGTTCCAACTAGAAGACAGTCCAGTGAAACTGGAATGGTGAAGACACCGGCTGTGAGATGATGATGCTCACAAAATAAATCAAGAGTTAGGTTCACCGGTATACAAAGTGGTAGAAAGCGTATGTAAGTTTCGTTTGTCAGAACCTGTAGTTGTTGCAAGGATACAAAGTTAGGGTGGCCACGGCAAGTGTGTCAAAGGTGATTTCAGCAACTTGGGAATGAGGGAAAAAATTTCGAAAATGGTAGCAGCTGCGTAACGGTTCACATACTTCTTGGGCACTTGAAAACACATTACAATATGAAACCTGGCTACGAGCACCAAAATTAATCAACTCGACTAGGGGTAAGCCCAGTATGCTACACTTCTGGAAACGGGTCGACTCTTACCGGCTCTTACACCGAAAATTCATTATACTTGATAATAAATCAATAATAGGTCAACAAAGTATATCTACCAACCGCGAAGGAGACATCTCACGACTCGCTTCGCTCGCCACGCGCTGTTGTTCGTCAATTCAAGACTTCGAAATAGTACATCACCTCCTTCTCCTTGACACACCTCTCGTAGTACGCCTCAACCTTCTTTGCAATCTTCTCCCCGTTGAATCCAAAATACTCGTACGCATCTTTACCCGGCAACGACTTACCAAACGTCTTCATACTGACCCCCGCAGTGGCGTACCGCTCCCAGCCGTTCACAGCATACGCCTCCACCACCACGCTTGGAACCTGGCCTCTCAGAAGCACAGACTTGCGGTACTCCTCCGGCTGTTGCTCAAACAGCTGTGTGCACGGGAAACTCACAGCTCTTGTGCGAATTCCCTTGCTGTTCAGAATCTTGGCTGCCTCGAGCGCAAACTGGAACTCAGCACCGACTCCGATCAGTTGCAACTCGGGGTCCGAAACATCCTCAACAACGTACGCACCAAGAGCCACCTTGCTCCGCTTGGTGAGGCCAGTGAACTGAGGAAGATTCTGCCGCGAACATGAAATCAAAGACGACTTGTCGGTTGCCTCAATTGCCACCTCCCACGCTCCCGCAGTCTCCTCAGAGTCTGCTGGTCTCAGATATAGGAAGTTCGGCAGTGCACGGAAGAAACTGGCCAGAGCGATCGGCTGGTGAGTTGGTCCGTCTTCGCCGGTTCCGATCGAGTCGTGCGTGCCGACGTGGATCACGTGCAGGTTCTGCAACGCTCCCATACGGACGGCGGGAGCAGCATACAGATAAAACATGAAAAACGTGGAAGTCACAGGGATGAAAGTGCCCTTGTTGTAGGCTGCAATTCCGTTGGAAATGGCCGCCATTGCGTGCTCACGGATCCCGTAGTGGAGGTAACGGCCCGAGTAGTCGCCGTTGATACCGCATTGAGTGTGCACCGCCGGGTTCTGGAAGTCCTTTTTGCCGCTCCAAGCCATGTTAACCGACGGAGACAGATCTGCGGTTCCAACGAGGAAACTGTTCACTGCCTTGGCGAGCGGATTGAAAACGAGCCCCGAGGACTTTCTCGAGGCCGTTGGGGAATCAGGGAAAGTCTCCGGGATGTAGGATTTCCAATTCTCCGGGAGCAGACCCTGGACCCGGCGGCTGAACTCTGCAGCGAGACCAGGGTGCTCGGCCTCGTACTTGGCGATACGAGCAGCCCATTCCTGTTCGTGCTGGATTCCGCGGGCGGTGGCATCACCAAAGAACTCGTACACCTCCTCGGGGACAACGTAGTACTCGTCCGGGTTGAAACCGTTCTTAGCTTTGAGTTCCTTGACGGCTTCGGCACCGAAAGCTGCTCCGTGTGCAGCAGCAGTTCCCTCGATGTTCGCACCAACACCGATCACAGTGTGCACGTTGATCAGAACGGGCTTCCCCTGGACCTGCTTGGCAGCGTTGATGGTGCTCGCAATGCCTGCAATATCGTAACACCCGTCTTGGACCTCGAAAACCTCCCAGTTGCATGCCCGGAATTTGGCATTGACGTCCTCGGTGTTAACGAGGTCAGCTGACCCGTCGCACGTGATCTGGTTGTTGTCGTACAAAACAATAAGATTGTCGAGACCGAGGTGACCAGCAAGCGAAATGGCCTCGAGAGCAACGCCTTCCTGCAAACAGGCGTCACCGATCATCGTGAACACAGTGTTGTCCACAACGGCGTGGCCCGGCCGGTTGTAAGTGGCGGCGAGGTTTTTGGAGGCAATCGACAGTCCCACGGCGTTGCTGATACCCTGGCCGAGCGGACCGGTGGTGACCTCGATGCCCGGGTGTTCGATCTCCGGGTGGCCGGGGCAGAAGGACTCGGGATCGCTCGAGTGGTAGGTTTGCAACTGTTCCATGGTCATGTGCTTGTAACCGGTGAGATGCAAAAAAGCGTACTGGAACAGGCAAGTGTGGCCGTTGGAGAGAACAAACCGATCGCGGTTGAAGTAGTCCGGGTTCGAAGGCGAGTACTTCATCGTGTACTTCCAGAGTGCCACGCCGATGGCGGCCATTCCCATGGCTCCACCAGGGTGGCCGCCTCCGTAGTGCTGGACGAGGTCTGCAATCAGGCAACGGAACGCTCTCAGAACGAGGTCGTGGGTTTTTGCGGTTTCAGTGGTCATGATGGTGGGGGTTGAGGGGTGACTGGGATTGCTGGATGTGGCTACCACTTGTTGGTGGCACTCTGGAATCCTTTATAGAGCTCTCCGTCGGAGTGGCCTTAGCAGTGCGCCAGCTGCGCGCCAGTTTCTTCCCGATTCGGAGTGCGGCAAAGTCGCGGGGTAGCAGTGCACCCCACAAGTGAAAATGTGGGGCAACCCTGCGCCGCGCAGGGGTGTCGCGGAAAATTTCCGTTTCGGTGGGCGTGTCTAAGGAAGCCAAGGAAGCCAAGCCAGGCAAGCCAAGTCAGCCCCCGCTGCATCGGACTTTTGAAGGGCGCGGGGATTTTCCAGATCTAGTGATCGTCTGAGAATCAGGTCAGTTTCAGGTGATGAGCAATGGCGAGCGAAGCGAACCATTTGCGAGGCACTCGCCTGTCATTTTCCGTGACTGTCAAAGAGAGCTCTTGACGCAGCAACAACCGTGGCAAGCGTCGCTCGTCATTAGCGGTCCACCCGTGTTTTACTTTATCGCCGGCTCGCGCCAGCAAGCAGGTTCAGTGGTCTTCAGCCACCGTTACTCAGTTTTCGGCATCAAGTAGTAATAGACTGTTTCACGGCGATCCTCGCCGTCCGTGATGTGCCACTATCGAACGTGGGCAGTCATTTCCCGGGGTTCCGATTTCTTCCTCTCAGAGAAAAATTTATCACGAGCGAAGCTGCTCACTGCTATAATTTTGTTTCCCGTCTGCTCGCTCGCCTGACCTTGGTCGTAGTTGACCGTGGACGGTGTAGTCCGGTCGACCGTCGAGCACACATTGTCGAGCAGTCTACCCAGCCCGCTTCATCAGTCATTCAAGGTTACGGTTACTCGTCATTAGCCCAGAAGAATTCTTACTATTTAAGCTTCGCCATTGACTCGCTTCGCTCGTCATCATTCGCTCGTCATTGCTCGTTCGTCTTTGCATCCTCCAAAATCTCCACCGTCGGCTTGTGGAACTGGTCAATCGTATCCTTGTGCTTGTCAAAGTCCTCAAGAGCCATCTCCTCAGTCCAGTACAGCGAAACCTTGTCCCCAGTGAACAGCCTATCGATCTGTTCCAGAGTGAGGTTTCTTGTTTCTGGATACAGAAAGTAGATTGCCGGCACAAAACAAAAGTTGAAAACACAGAAGTAGATGTACGTCTTGTAACCAATGTTGGCCACACTCGTTGGAGTGATTTCCACCACCAAGAACGTGAAGATCCAGTTACTTGCCGACGCAAGTGCCGCTGCTTTTGTTCTGATTGCCAAAGGAGCATATTCTGCGGGCAAGAGCCATGGAATCGCCAAAAGACCCACGGCAAAGAAGAAGTTGAACATAAACAGCATCACCGTGGCAACAATACCCGACGCATTGTTACCGTTCGAGACCGTTCCGGCCAAAATGGCCATACAGGAACCCTGGCCAATGACGGCAAAAAGCATCAGCTTCCTTCTTCCAACACGGTCTAACAGCCAGATCGGCACCAGCGACGAAACAAAGTAGGCAATACCATTGAACCCAGACATCAGCAGTGCCAGGTTCCGTGACATCCCCACCGATTCCTCAAAGATACTCGTTGCATAGTATGTGATGAGGTTGATCCCCGACAACTGTTGCATGAACTGGCCAAACATTCCCAAGAATGTTCTGTAGAGGAACTTCTGCGGCCCGTTCTGGAAAATCACACGGAACCCACCAGCCATCGAGGACTTTTCTTCGTTAAGTGCAGACTCGATCATAACCATCTCCTCGGTCACGCTGTCGTCGTTTTCATCGATCTCGCGCGCATTTACGCTCGCAAGGTGAATCACCGTACGTGCCTCGGCCGTGCGCCCGTGGGCCAGCAGCCATCTTGGAGATTCAGGCAAAACTAGCGTCAAAGCCAGCGTCACAATGGCAAAGAACACCTGGATCGCAATCGGAGCACGGAATTGCGCCTGACTCTTGACGTAACTCATGCCGTAATCGACCCAGTAGGACATCATCACACCGAAAATGTTGATTGCCAGCTCGATAGAGAGCTCGCGACCACGGTTGTGGGCTTTACAGATCTCTGAATGCCACACGGGGATCGTCGAGGTGTTCATTCCGTTTCCAAGACCCGCCACGATTCTTCCCACAATCAGCTGCGCAATCCCGTACGCAGAACACTGGATAATGGCACCGACCGATAAAACCACGCAGCCAATGATTATACTCCATCGACGCCCGAGTCTCTCACCAAAAGTGAAAGAGAAAATGGCCCCGAAAAAACAGCCAATCTCGTACAGTGCCACGACGGTTCCCTGGAGTGTGGAGTCGCCGTGGCCCGTGGAAGTCGTGTCGATGGCGGGGAATTGTTTGGTGAAGGCCTCACCGGAAAGCAGTCCGGACATGACTCCCTGGTCGAAACCGAAAAGAAGGAATCCGGACCCGGCTGCCATGGTCACTGCCCATTGTAAGTGTTGTCCCGCAAGTCCCAAGTACATTTTGCAAGAAGGTGATTTTTGAAACTGGTTGACTTCCGTAAGATAACCACTTGACTCGACAAGATGGTGCGTAGATCATGTATTTATAGTGTTCTGCAATCGTTTCCCAGAGGTTATTGTTCCCCACAACAAAAAGTCAATGTCGATTCCTGAATGTGGGGTGCAGCTTTTGCGCCGCGCACGTCTGTGCGGAAGCAGTAGAATCAAGCGACGCCTGCAGCCAGCTTAGCGCAGCAGCGACACGCGACTCGCTGCGGAACGCTTTTTGCGTTCCGCTTTCCACTCTCTGCGTTACGACCGTCTCGCTTGGCACAACAGCGCTTGATCTGGTCATGCCTGTCGGTATAAAAAGGAACTTATAACTTGGAGAATATCCGAACAACCTACACTATTTTTTTTTTCTCCAATTTTTCTCTTCACTGTCCACCATCATCATGACTTACAACCCGATTGCCACCGTTTCCGACCCCGCACCATTCTCGCCTGCCTCCGTCAAGCAAGGTCTCTCGATCGCCAACAGAACCTACTTTGTCACCGGCGGTGTCCGTGGCCTCGGTCTCGCTCTTGTCGCCGGCATTGTCGAGAGCGGTGCTCACGTTTTCGCTATGGACTTGCTGCCAGAGCCGGACACCGAGGAGTGGCACGCTGCCAAGTCTCTTGCGGCGAAAAACGGCGGCTCCATCACCTACCAAAAGCTCGACGTCACCGACGAAGCGGCTGTCGAAGACACTCTGACTGTGCTCGCTAAACAGGCCGAGGATGCTGGCCACCCGGTGGAAGGTCTTGTTCACTGTGCCGGAATCCAGGAGATGATCGACGCACTCGAATATCCAGCTCAGAATTTCGCCAGAATCATCCAGGTGAACATTCTCGGATCTTTTGTCATGGCCAAGCACACCGCGAAGATTCTCGTTAAGGCCAAACGTCCAGGAAGCATTGTCTTGATTGCCTCGATGTCAGGTGACATTGCCAACAGAGGACTCACTTGCAGCGCCTACAACACCTCCAAGGCCGGTGTTCAGCAGCTGTGTCGCTCTTTGGCCCAGGAGTGGGGTCAGTACGGGATCAGAATCAACACGATCTCGCCTGGTTACATAAGAACTGCCATGACCGACGGTTTGTTGCTGGCCAAGCCGAATCTCGAGGACACATGGATGCGTGGTGCACTCCTCAATAGACTGGGTACTCCAGACGATTTCAAGTGTGCTGCTATTTTCCTTCTTTCGGACGGTAGTCGGTTCATGACCGGCGCAGACTTGAGAGTCGATGGTGGGCACTGTGCGTCTGCTTGAATGACGCGCAACGACGAGCGGAGCGAGCGAAGCGAGTCATTTAGGAGACTGAGTCGAATGTAGAAACGTCCATAACTTAGGGAGATTTATACAAAGCAAACATCCAACCATTACCATCCTACGTGCACATTGATGACCGGTTTTTTTTCCAGCTTTGAAAGTACAAATTCTCCGTAATCACTTCTTTTTTGGGGATGGACTTCGAATAAGTAGATTAAGCAAACCGCTGTGGTAGAGCGACTGGTGCGCGAGTACGGACATCGTTGTACAAATGTTATATATCGACGCATCCTCAACTTTGACGCTGTTGACGCCGTTGGACTTTAAGAGAAGCTTGTGGGGTGTTAGAAAATAGGGGCCACTTTTGCTAGGAAATTCTAGATCAGGTTCGAAAGACTCACCTGAGCGTCAAGGTGATTGAGGCTTGTCATCTGGTTTTTGTCTGCTTTAGAATCTCCATACCGCTAAGTTGGGCCTCCTTATGGGTGAAATACGTGCATCAGTACTTGTTCATTCGACAAGCCATAAACGAGTTTAGTTTGTTCAGCTTGGTTTGGCTGTTTTAGATTGTTTTCGACCTACTTGAAGCTCACTTCTTCATCAATCCAGGCACAATGCATGTGTCCGCTTGAAAACGTGTTGCCGAATTCAGTTCTGTTCATCCGAGAAGTACTGCTTGATTGTACTGATGCATTCACGTTTACCGGAACCTGTCAATTGTGCGCACATAGCAAGACCGGTCACTTACTCATCACGTAAACCAAGGCTTTTGTAGAGATGAATAGAAACCCGTTTTTTGATCCATGATGCTTTTCAAAAGAGCTGTATATTTCAAGGTGATTTGGGCACCTCACTGACTCTGCGAATCCTTCTGGAAAAGTTGAGGTGTAGAAATCTTTGGAAACGAACAATCAAGTTATTTTTTGATCACAGCCCAGTTTTCGAGATGGAAACTCCGGGCATCTTCAAGCAGTACTCCAACCATTCCCCGCGTTCTCACCAAAGTTCAAGCGTGTAACTCCCCGATCATTAAAGCAAGAAGGACGTTACTACCTGGTTTAAGAAGGTAATATGTACACACTGAATTATCCAAAACCCTGGCTCAGCGATCTGGAGAACAGTCGAGTGCCAGGTGAACAATGTCAACCGGTAACTACCTATTTTTTTCGTTGGATTACGCAGAGACTTACGTAATCATATTGCGATTCAAAAACCGTGATGGCTCTCGAAGATGAGTTCAAGAGCTTGCCCACTCTCTTGAAGTTCAACGTCGCCGTCAAGTGTACCGAGAAACAGCTTCTTGATTCCGTCTGACCCTCAACCAAGATATGATTTAAAAGATAAAGCATCTCTTTCCAAAAGAGGAATTCAGAAATGCGGCCCCGTGGTTCCCGGAAACCCAACCTGGATGACGGATGATGAAAATTTACTTCAAAAAAATTTCGCGGAAAAAAAAATTCCGCATCCCTGCTTATTATTGAGGACTTGGCAGCAAAGTGTCATTGACAGCACCGCTCATGAGAACGATCCGGGCACCCTCTTTTAAACATTCCGGGATTTCGGGCCCTTCCTCGAGGACCACTTTCGAGCCAAGCTTCGATGTATGGCAAATGCCCAACTTCGAGAAAACCCCGACACACAGATAACGTACATATCGTGTCTGCGTCGCACTGATTACCCTAACGGTGATCATTCTTTGTTAAAATAAAGTGCTCGAAGATAAAAGTGTTTTTTATTTCCAAATTGGGAAACGACTTTACAGATAAGAGATAGTTGATATAAATCTCTTTGATCAGTTTGTAGTACTGCAACCACCGTCAAAAAGCCACAGATGATAGAACCAACATTTCGAGAAAGATAAGCGCAAGGCGTCGGGAATTTTCGGCCAGCCGTCCTTTATAAGATGGTGTGATCTCGTCGAAGTGGATTTTCTTCTTCGGTTGATTCAAGGGTCTGCAGTTCGATCAAATTCCAAATGGCTGAAAAAAAGACACTTTCAGATGTTCAGGTGACTGAGCTCTCTGAGGTTTCCGAGACCTCAGTCGACGAAAAAGATGCTTTGGTGATCGAAGAGTCCAGTGGTGTTAGAAGAGGTCTCAAAACCAGACATATCACGCTCATCGCTCTTGGTGGTATCATCGGCCCCGGCGCCATTGCTACGGTGGGGACCATCTTGAATGAAGGTGGCCCAGCAACACTTGTGGTTGATATTGCGATTCTGGGTCTTATCGGTTTCGCTGTGATGCAGTCCATCGGTGAGCTTTCCTCAATATATCCCCAGACAATCGTGCAACAAGCGAGCCGTTTTGTTGACAAGGCTTTTGCCGCGTGCATCGGATACAACTACTTGATCGCATGGATAGCAGTTCTTGCAAGCGAGTACAACACTCTCGCGTCTACGCTTCAATTTTGGGGGCCTCAAGTTCCCGAGTACGGTTATTTCCTCATGCTCTGGTCCTTCTTCATGGTTATCCAATTTCTTGGTTCCTCCGGCTACGGTGAGATAGAATACTGGCTGGCTCTCGGTAAGATTGCCGGCATTTCGGCATACTACATCTTCACCATCGTTTACATGTCTGGTGGAATCAAGGGGACTCCTGCCTTTGGTTTCCACAACTTCAAGACTCCATGGGGTTCACACACCGCCATCAAGTCTCTAGCCATGGTGTTTGCTTATGCAAGCACGGAGTACTTGGGAATCGAGATGGTTACTGTTGCCGCTGCAGAGACAAAGAACCCGCCTAAAGCGATCCCAATTGCCATTCGCCAGACGGTGTTCCGGATCCTGTACGTGTACCTTCTTCTTATGTTGTCCTACGGAATCACTGTACCATACAACTCGCCACAGTTCTCTGAGACGAGTGGAGCCTTGAAATCACCAATGACTATTGCTATCACAAACGCAGGCTGGAAGGGATCCAAGCATCTGATCAATGCGTTCATCGTCTTTGTTGCTGTCAGCGCCATCAACTCGTGTATCTATGTTGGGTCACGTACATTGGTGAATCTCGCTGCAGAAGAAATGCTTCCATGCTCAAAGTTCCTTAAGAAAACCAACAGAAGAGGTGTCCCTTGGGTCTCCTCAATAGTCTTCAACCTCTTTGGCTTCCTGTGTTTGATGAACATGAAAACTGGAGCGAAAACCGCTTTCAGTTACCTCATCAATATCTCTGGTGTTCCAGTTTTTATTGTCTGGGCCGCAATCAGTTACACTCAAATTCGCTTCAGACAGGGTTGGGTTGCGTCAGGAAGAAAGGTCGAAGAGCTGCCATACAAGTGTATGTGGTATCCAGTTGTTCCCTTGTTCTCCATCTTCATGAACGTTTTCCTTGCGCTCGTCCAAGGATGGATGTACTTGAAACCTTTCAACTACAAAATGTTCATCGACTCCTACATTTGTGTGGCTATGGCACCTGTCTTTTACTTTGGCTTTAAGTTCATGAAAAAGACAAAATGGGTCAAGTTCGAGGACATGGATTTCGAAACCGGACGGAGAAAAGATCTGGAAGAAGTCTTGAGACAGAGTAGGGAGGACAAGGAGAACCAAAATCTTACGAGAAAGCAGAAGATTATCGAAATAATCAAAAAGTCGTTCTAGTGTTTAATAGATTTGCTTTAAAGCCAAGACTAGCGTTCAGGTACCCCCGGGCCGTCTCGCATACCTGCGTGCACTCTCAAACCACGGAACTACGGGAGGTTTAAAAAACTAAAAAAATAATTGGACAAGTTGGGAGTTGAACCCAAGACCTTTCGCATGCTAAGCGAACGCGCTACCAACTACGCCACATGCCCAGAAGTTATGTGAAATGGGGGCTGGTGTGTTATTAACCGGTTGTTACTCAAGTAACGTTTGCTTCTACTAGTTTTGCTCTCAGTTTTGGTCTTTTTGGAGTTATCTGCCGCGGCATATTTGACTTCGATTAGCTGCAAAACACCTTGGTAGGTGTTTTCACCGACGATACTTGCACGACCGCCGTACATTCATGCATTGAGCACATCACCGTAAACAGTCTTCTTCCCTAACATACAGCACAGCCATGAACAAGCCCTCCTCGTCTCCTCTGTCCCCTCCAGTCATCATATAGTGCTCCGACAACACCGATAGGTTCTGCCGCTCAAAAAACAAGTTGTACGCGGGGTATCCAAAACACACACATGCAATTTGGCCAACTATGACTGGTTTCTACACACTGAATCAACCTAAAACACCCCACATGCATGTCCCGGAATTCATTGCGGAGCTCGACCGGCCCTGAGACTCGGCACCTCAGTTGCTCTTTTCAGTTTTGCTACACTTTGTCAATCACAGCCCAGTCATCGTTCATGTGCGCGATTCTTTTAGTGTTCGTGTTTAAACTTTTTCACGGTCTTTAATGTAAACTCCGGCACTAGCAGAAGCAAGTTGTACAAGTCCGGAGATAAAAAGCGTTGGTCCGAAATGATTCTGTAAGCCATCAGAACCTTCAACTATAAAAGTCACTGCTAAGTCCGCTTGAAAGATTAATCCATGTAAGTTCACTAAACATCGAAGTCAAAATGAGTTCGACAAAATTTGGTGCCAAATCCACTGCAGAAGAAGTTATCAAGGGCATTGACCTTACAGGTAAAATAGCCCTTGTTACCGGAGGTTACTCCGGAATTGGTTTGGAAACCGTGAGAGTGCTTTCCAATGCTGGAGCTCACGTGATTGTTCCTGCAAGAGATCAAACCAGGGCAAAGGCTGCCCTTGGGGAGCTTGCTTCCAAAGTTGAGCTTGCCCAATTGGAATTGAGTGACCCGGAGTCCATCAAAACCCTGACTGACAGCTACGTTGCCTCGGGTAGACCGCTACATATTTTGGTCCTTAACGCCGGTATCATGGCCGTGCACGACCACAAGAAGGACAAGCAAGGGAATGAGCTTCAGTTTTCCACCAATTACCTGGGCCATTATCGTCTGGCTTTAGGGCTTTGGAGCGCACTGAAAAAAGCCAACGGTGCCCGCATTGTTTCTGTTTCTTCCAACGGTCACCTTCTCTCAGACATTCGGTACGACGATCTCAATTTTGAAAAAGGTCCCTACGTTCCATTTTTGGCTTACGGACAGTCTAAGACCGCCAACATTCTGTTTGCTGTCAAACTAGACCAACTGGGAAAGTCGTTTGGGATTAGAGCTTTTTCCGCTCATCCGGGGGTCATAAATACAAACCTGACACGGAATATGACTCCCGAGGACATTGAGCAAACTGGATGGTTTGATAAAGATGGAAAGCCAACAGAGTCAACACTACAAATGCTCAAAACCGTCGAGCAAGGTGCTGCCACCCAAATCTTGTGTGCGACAAGTCCTTCAGTGGAAGGCGGGAAGTTTTATTCCGACTGCAACTTGCCCAAAGTCGTCGAAGGTGATGGTCCTCCTGACTTCCTTAATGCAGTGGTGGCTTCCTATGCTCTCGACCCTGAAAACGCCGATAAATTGTGGAAGCTGACTGAAAAGATCACCGGATTGACTATATAGCTAAAACAAAATGTCTTTGTTGGAGTATTTTAGGTAGAACTGTTTGGTTTGTTTGCGGTAAAACTTGCCCCACTTGATGAAGATCAAACAGCTGAAGTTGAACACCATCGAGAGCATAAACATCAACCATGTAGTGGTGGACATTCCGTCTCTATCCAGCCAAGGCTGGATCGCAAAAGTGAAGCCCATTCCGATCATGTTTCTCAAAAACAACATCAACACCAATCCTTCGCTCTGCATGTCGGGATAGCAGTCCAAAGCGTATGTGATGGTCAGTGCGCCTGCGGAGCCAATCCCGAATCCCATGAACGCCATTCCAAACCCGCCAGGAAGAATCCAGTGCGTTCCGGCGTTGATTCCAAGCCCATACATCAAAATTCCCGCTGAGTTGATCACAGCAGGGAGAAGAATAAACCAGAGACGGAATTCTGGCTCTAAAACTCCCCCGTTTCTTCTTGCTTTCCAGGCAACAAACCAGTCAGAGAGGTTTCCGCCCCAAAAGGTGCCGAAGAAGGTGCCGATCAGCGAGGCAAAGTACGTGTCGCCTGTGGCAGCGGTGCTGAAGTTGTATGGAGCATAGGAGAAAAACTCGGATTGGGTGGTAGCAATCAAAGACAGCCACATCACTTGAACACCATAGACGAGACCTCCCCAAACGAATGCCGGCAGGCCGAGTGCCATAAGCGGACGTAGGAAAATCACATAAAGCGGTCTTTTGTCGTTGTAGGTTGTTTCGATGACATTCAGCTTTTGAAGGTATGTTCTCTTGGTGGGGGTTTTGACTTCGGAAACGGTAGCAAATGCTTGTTCTGTGGCATCGTTTGACTTTTGACTGATAATTTCAGAAACAACCATCTCTTCTTGTTTCTTGATATCATGTCTCACAAAAGTGGAATCTTCCATGAAGAAAACCTGAACGCCAAAGACCACACCAAAGAAAATCACTAGCCACCAGTAGCACCATCTCCAGCCCTGGGACTCGACAATGTATCCTGCACAAATTGGTCCGAGGTAGCTTCCTGAGTACAAAGCAAACGTGAAGAGCGAGATGATGTTGGCCCTCTCGTGCTGGAAAAAAACATCAGTGGTGGAAATCTGAACAAGCGAGTCACACGGAGCACCCGCAAAGCATGTCATGATGTTGCAACCGTACAACTGTGCGACACTGTGAGACACTCCACCAATGACGTTTCCAAAAAGCTGACACAGACTTGCAAATAGGTACACCCCGCGTCTTCCATACTTCATTGCCAGGGGCTGTAAAACGAGACACCCGATACCCAGAAAACACCATCCGACTGCGGAAGTATCGTTCAGGACTGTGTACGTAGTGTTGAAAACAATCGTCCAATCGGTCCACGCGGGACCGCTCCAGTTGGTAGCCACAGAAGTGAAAAACGCCCAAAACCAGAGAATGGCAAACTGAGAGTACTTCTTTTTTTTTGACCATCGAAGTGGATCGTTGGGGTCGTCTGACGGCTGTGGAATAAGAATCACGTCTGAGTCTCCATTATGTTTCACATGCAGCGAGTTGCCCACATCCACAAGGTGAACCGTGCCCGGCACGTAGTCGTCTTCTGTAGTGCTCGCCATTGCTTTAGAAGACCCGCTCACGCTTACTAAGGTTGAATTTTTCAAAGACAGGAGGGACCTTTGTACTTAAATCAAATGATTCGGCCGAAAATTCCTTATCGCGATAACGGGACTTTTTCCAGAAATGGAAATTCAGCAGCACAAATCTTATCGCGCGGCCGCTTTCAAAAATGAGCCTGAGACTCGATTAGCAGCTGGTCGGGCTTTTCAATCAACCGCTTCTACTCCGACTAAATTAGATTGCACTTACCAGGAATGACAGACGCTAATTTCGAAGTGTTGCTTACGAAACCGTACTTATCCACTCAAGACGGCAATTCTGGCTTATTCTCTCCTAGCGTAGTCGATCTTTGCTTGCTGTTCCTGCTCGTCCTTTTGCAGCACAGAGAGGATTGGTGTTTTTCTTGGATCTTATTCATGGTAAGCTGTGCATTCACTACCAGGCCATTCGGTTTCTGAGTAGCAGTTGCAAAGAGCGGCTGGAACGTGAGTGGAGGCAGCAGTGTTCAGATTTCTGAGCGGTGGTATAAATAAAAGGCGGTGGTTTACATCAAAACCTACATTACTGAAGAACGTGTGAGTGTCGTTCAATGAGATTATCTCAAACTCGCTGTTTCGAGAACCAATAGCTCTTTTTGCGTCACTGCGTGAACTTTTTCTAGGCAGATTTTTGATCTCACAATTTTTATCGTAGGACTCAGCACCTTTCAGGTTGATTTGTTGGCAATTCCGAACAATGTTCTCAATATCGTCCTTCTTGTCGGGTTCACGTAGCTTGACGGAAGATTGGATACTGCCTGACAGACTGTCTTACTAAGCAGCTCCGGACTTTCCCTCTCATCAACGTGTTGAGGTTCTGGGACGGCACAATGTACTTGCGTTGTCGCGACCTTCTTTTAAGAAGCTCTTCGCATACACGCTACCATGGCGGGAATGCGTTCACGCAACTTGCACCCATTGGAATGCGATCAGTGCCGTATCTTCTGTATTACATGTTTGCACGAGCCGGGTCAATAGAGATGACAAAGTTATCGAGCTGACGACAAGCCGCTCTACAAATGGGGTAACAAGAGTCTCTGTTGAACCGCACTTGAATTGCTCCCGCGAAATGTGTTCACCAAAGCGTTTTGTATCCACCAAAACAAGCACAAGGACAACATTTGGAGTACTTTGTTGTAGTAAGAGCAGCAGGATATGTGGAGAACACTACTGACAAAGGCTCCCACAGGGTGGATTATGAACTTTAACACTGATTAAGTGTTATATCATCTTGGAAAAGTAAGATTACTAGCACGACCAAACCAACAAAAAAAGAACGTCAATAACTAGCACTATGCTCACTCAAAATCCAGATTTGAATTGCTCACATTTTCTCAGTAGTTCAACTCATCATGAATGTATCCCCGTTTTTCGAGTCCTTGAAGATATTTTCTCCAGAGTTGGCTTCCCTTTTTTAAACAGTCAGTGCTTCCCACCAGCAAAAAGCTTATACGGGCTCTCGTGAATGCCACATTCATTCTCCTTCTATCGGTCATAAAGCCAAGCTTGTACTCGTAGTTGGACCGAACACATGACATGATTACAGAGTCATTTTCTCTCCCCTGGGCTGCGTCGACGGTCGCCACTAAGATGCCACCAACTTCCTTCACTGAAGCAGCCTCATTTGGGTTGTCAAAGTCCACAGATGACATTGCTGCTTCATGTTCAGGGTTTATAACAGGGTTTTCCTGCAGCGCGTTTGTAATCATATCTCTTTGCAGAGTGTAGCCGGTGATAATGGTGATCCGACTGGAATTTATCTTTTTCTTTTTGAAGAGGTGTAAAACCAGCTTCACAACCAAGGTGACTTCATGGGGATTGCCAATTCTATGCCCCTTTCGAAGCTCTCGCTCGCTATGATCCCAAAAAATTACCGGGTAATCGATTCCAGGAACCCTTCTTTCTTCAGCTGTCACTCCGTCAAGCAATTCACCATCGTAGAAATGGTGTCTAGGAAAATCGCTGATCTCTGGATGCATGCGACATTGTACATCAAGCATGTGCGGATTTCTGCAGACCCCATTTTTTGGCCTCCGTTCGAAGAGAGAAAGCTCCAGCGATTTGACGATGGTAAAAGTGCTAAGCTGCGCTTCGTCTCCAGCGAAACCTATTTTCTCAAGGCCTCGAGCATTCATTGCGATGAGCGCATCTGGCTCAGAGCATTGTGTGGCTTCGTCAACAATGGTCCACAGGAATTGTCTCTAAAGTCTTCAATATCGGAGAACCAAGAGAGGCGGTTGTAGAAAAGATCACTTTGGCACGCTTAACAGAGTTTTCACCATGTCAGAAGCTCTCAACGCTATATTGGTACATTTGTTCCGTAGTATATTTGTCTGCCTTTTCCTTACTCAGTAAGTCAGAGACATTTTTGCCTCTGGTGAGAGCAATTTGTAAACTTTTATGTGAAGACAAATAGGCCCGAACGGATGGTTGGTACTATGCTCTTTTGTTTCGTTATTGAAACAATACGAACCTACATCCTCATGGTTTTTTATCACTCGTTGTGCAATGATATCCGCCGCGTCATTAGATGCTGCAACTACCGCTGTTCAAGAATACCCAGATGCGAGGAGTTGAAGTACAAGCTCATGAATGATAGAAGTTTTCCCGGTGCCGGGAGGACCTCTAATGAACGTCTACTCCTTGGCTAATGCAGACATAATAGCATGCTTTCGTGACTCATTCATAACCTTTGTGGAATTCATGATTGAGTCACTAGGTGGGAGCTGTTTGATTTCCTCGTGGCTTAGTAAAAAGGGCAGAAACTTTTTTGCACCCACAAAAACCATTGCTTGCATTGATCTCGTAACATTCATATCACCAACTACAATAGAAAATTGAAAAGGTCATTCTTCAAATGGAACTCGTGTTTTGTTCCACCAATAGACTTTTAAACTCACGCTCAACACATCGCCTGCTTTTATGCAATGCTGGACATAGCAGGCCCAAACATCTGGCATCTTACCGTGTTTTGATTTCAGGACAAGAAAGACCCCTGCCCTTCATGCACTGGTTAATCACGTGAATGTCTTCGATCCGCAGGAACATTTGACTTCATGGCTGCTTTCAGACTTATTTCAATGCTGAACTCCCGGTACGAATCATTTCTTGACCAGCAGATCTTCATACTTCGGTAGGGTTTGGTACTTGAAAGCGAATTCAGGTACATACCCATGGTGAAATACTGGCAGTATTGGTCGACTGAGTCAAATTTGAAAGAGGACACTAAGGCCCCAACGTTTAGCTTGGAAAGGGAAGATGTAAGGTTTGTCATTTTTAGTCGTTGAAGCATAACTGCCACCCAAGAGTGGGCATTTGGCAGCCTTCAACTTATGTAGGAGTACCTACATTCTAGACCCAAAAGTAAGATTTAAACCACCCTGCACGACATGACGCCTATGGTTGTGTACACAGATCACTCATAGATTAGAAATAAGGTGACCTGTACTGCAGTTTCCTTGCCGGAATTTTTCTACAGATAAATACATGCTCACCGATGTCAGTGAGAACCCTTGCAATTCCTTCATAAGACGAATCAGCAGTCAATATGAGAGAGGAGAGCACAAAAGTATTGGAGTTTTTTCCTCTAGAGCTGTGGGTTTTGATCGGTCGCAATGCACGGCCCACTGTACTCCAGTGCCTGATGGAATCTTGCAAGACGCTTCACCATACACTGAAAGATGGTTCATTTTGGGAGCGTTGGATATGGAGTGATTGGCTTCAATTAATCAAACCTGGTATGGCAAAATACGAATACATGATGTCGCAAATCATACCGCAGTTTTTGTTGAAAAAAAGAGCTTTACAACCTCATGAACGTTGCTATTCAAAGCCCAATTGAGAAAGAAGCGCTGCGCGTTTTATTCGGCGATGAGCTGAGGTTTTGCCGCTATTATTCTTGGGAACCTGCGGCGCAGCTAGTTGAAGCACATAGATATTTGGCTGCTTTCAAAGCGATTTACAGTGCTACAAAACAGGAGCCTGCAAACTACGAAGAGTTCTTTCTCAAAATGAACATGATCAAGCCGAACTACCACAAGCTGCTTGACCAACGAGATATGTTCATCAGAGATGTCGTCGTCTCATATCAGCGGGCTGACAAACGGACACTTTATACCAGAAGGTTGAGATTTCATGGCAGCTTTCAATCTCCAAACTGGAGAAAAAAAAACGGTCTCACTCTGGTGAGCACATCTTGGATCTATATTACGGGTGTTCGAATGCTCCCATTTTTTTTTTGTTCTGGTATCGATCCTACTAAATTTATGCCAGTCGGTCAACCTACAGACTTTCCAATACCGAGGCTGCATTTCTGTAGGGCCTGGAGGCAGAAGAATTTTGTTTGCTACCTCGTCTGCGTCAGTTTCCTCGGCCAGTGTCTGCAAGACATACGTTGAGAAGATCATGACTCTTCCTGAAACCCCAGTACTGGCGCGCAATTGGTACAAAGTTCTGACCACTGAAGAAAGAGAGAAAGCTGTAGTTGAATTTGCTGGCGAGGTGTTCAACAAGAACAAGATTTTATCTAAAGCTTTGGTTGAACTTGCACAAGAGATACCTGAAATTGAAGATATTGCCAGAGAAATCGAGTTGAACAAATTTGGAATGGATTCTATAGCTGCAGTTTTTTAGACAATGAAAGCAAAACAAGATTTTGTTTAGTTGCATTTGTGTAATTCCTCGAACAAGCTTTTGAGGTAAACTTTCGTAGTTCTGGGTCTAGAATCCCACCCCATAGTTGCTGAAGAAGATCACGACAAAGATTATTGGACAATTTGGCCTGCATCCATTTACGTGAAGGTTCTTTGAAATGATAATGGTGGCCAGCATTTACGCAGCATGGCATCAATTCAACTGCTGTATGCAGGCTTCGACGTCTTTCGGTAATCTTGAAAAGGGTAGTGCATATTACCGAAGAGCTGTTGTTATCAAGATACGCAGGGCTCTGTTATGTGCATCGCCTAATTTCTGTACATCGACTTTTTCTTGCATAAATAGAGAGATTTGCATGAAATTTGACATACGAACTATACTTCCTCTAAAAGATACAAACTCTACAAACCCTTGTTGGTCACATGAGAGTTCCCGCTTTCGAAAGCTATTTGGTCACCCATCATGTTTGGGACCAAGTGTAACGCCTAAGAGTACGGATCAACTGTCTGATGATGACCATTGACGCTGGTTGGATTAGCCTTAAAGGGACCAGCAAAGTTTCGATGAGTACCCCTTATCCTGTGTTTCCCCTGCTGTCACTTTTCTATATGAACCAATGGCCACAGTATTGGAAAGGGCGACATAAAAGCAAGACCAAACATGCACTTTACGAAATCTAACTGAGTAATGGAGGGCGGAAAGATCACTTTGTGAGGTGAAGGAACCTCTTCCGAGACCACATTACCTTTGCTGTGTCCCCCCTGAGATATGGATTCTAATCGCTCAGCATCTAGCTTTGGATGACGGTTTGAACATGCTAAAGGCATGCGAAGCTTTGAACACTTTTTTGAAATCTGATTTGGTTCTGGAGCAATGGGTTAACAAACGTCTGTCTGAATGAGGACTGCCGGATGGTCGTTACCACGATCACTTTGTTTTTCACATGCAAAAAGAATGCGAATCAAAACTGCACATACAGAGAATTATGGACAAGATCATTGACGAGCCTGACTCTAACTACGAAGACAGCGAACTAATGGATATGATCAAGACTGTTTTCAAGCAACGTGAGTCGTTTATCCTATTGGTTTACAGAATGACAAGGGATTTCGAACCAAGAAGCTATCAAAGACGGTACCGGTGTTACCGCCTTCAAAAAGCTTTGAGCTTTTCGTGGGCATTTGATAACAGTTTTGAGGCCATGTATTTCAATAAAGCACCAGATGACATTGAGGTATTCTTTTTGGGCTTTGAGGCGCTTGATCGAAACTTTGTTACAGGTTTAGAGAAGAGGGTACAAATCGCCAACAAAGTGATCTCAGACTACACGAGACAAAAGTACGACACTGTCGCAGAAAACGTTGAGAGTTTGGGATTGCTGTTGAAATCTTACTTACAAAATGGAGGTGTTGAAGAAGACTCGGTTTTAGGTTGCTAGGGAGGTTTGAACACGTGTTCCCCTTTCATGTTAGCAACCATGACACAGACTCTGTGTGGTCGTGTTGGCTTGCGTACTCGGCAGGACGGCGATTGCATTCTTGTACTGGACGGTACCGGAAAGGAGTATGTTGGAAAAGTTTCGTTTGGCGAAACGATTCGAAGTGATCCAGTATCCTGGAAGTCTCACATATTTCATGACCGTGAGTTTTACCGGGATCTTGTCAAGGGGGCTCTATACTCTTTTGAGCATTGCCCATCTTCGGGTTCCCGGATCATGGATGCTTACATGAAATTCGCGAGGGTTGAGGGTTTCGATAACCGCTACCGCTCTTCGAAATACTGCAACACGCAATCCCAAATATTTGATAGCAAGTCAAGTTTTATTTTGATAGCAGTGCTGTGCCTGAAGTCGGAGCTAAAATTCAAGTCCTGGTTGTCAAATGCAGCAAATGACCACCTTAAAAAGCGTGAGAACAACTTTTTCGGAAAATTTAAAATCTATTGAGTGATCTCACATACACATACATATGTATCCTGCGTTTGCTCGTATTTTTCTTCAACGTTTCATGGCAGTTTTGCGAAGAGCATATATATTCAGCTTCCAGATTACCATAGAGGTCTCGTGAACAAAGTGAAAGCAACTTCCATAGTTGTGGGGACCAATTTTTGAAGCCCCACTACTCCCTTTGCGGTGAAGCCTGCGCCTTGTGACGTTTTGGTAACTCAAACAAGGGAGATTCCAGGTCTCGAGTAAAGTTCTGTCAGGCCTCTGATATCTGAGCTCACTGCAGTCACAGTCGTCTTGTAAGCTTACTTTTTTCATCACTATTTTGAGGTCGTCCGTCTGAGTGCGATGTTACTTGTCATTGTTAAACATGTAACTGAATACGCTGCATTTCCCTTCACGGACCAACTCAATTTGCAAACCAAGAGCGAAGCAGTAAAGCCAAGAGGACGAGTTCAGAAACCTTTTGCATTATACTCACTAAAGAACATTTGTGGTTGTTATCGGTGGTTTCTTGAGACCTTGTCAGAGTTTACTACCTTTCAAGTTTCTGATTTTTTCCTATGTGTTTGTACAGAACTTGTGAGATCTCATGATAGATGGTCAATCGAGCAAGTTCTCTCAGTTGTAGTCTAATCTTACTGTTGTCTTAAACCGGCACTGGATGAGTAGTTTGATAATTGGTGAAAAGAACATAGATGAACGTTACTGAGTGATCGGAAAACCAGTAAAGGATGTTTCGATATGGCCTATTTATTGGGTATTACTTCCTACGCTTATTTGGAAGAAACGTTGTGTGGTCTATTTTTATTGTACTGACGGGAGCCTTGTACGAGCACCCAATATTCCAAGGTGGTTCTAATTCTCTCAACCAGTGAACATGTGTACAGATTATTACGATTCACCACGGCAACAGGAAAAGTCAGACATTATCTTTTTGAGCTAAACGAATTCTACCATTTCGGACGAAAAATATTTTTCTCTCGGTATACTGAGAATACATCCTTGCACAGTTAATGTGTCTCAAAAAATTCATGTTTAGATGAGCCAAATATCCAAAGATCTATGAGTTTTCTGGAGAATTTCAGCCATCGGCTCATTGTGATTACGCTCTGGGCCTATCTGAGTATCGTGAGATAGAGTTTTTATAGGTAATAGAGGTCCCCCGCCCATCCTACGAACGACGAGCGAAGCGAGTCGTTTGCTTGTTGTTTGTGTGAAAGACACGTGATGATGAAGAAACCTGAAGCTGGTTACTTTACCACTGAGGAACCCAACGAGGTTACGACGAGTACCGTCTATTACGGTAGTTCTTTGCTACAGACTCGGTCGAAGATTTCAAAACCAATAGGGCCACATGCTAACGGCAGAAAGAGATCCTCACACCGTAAGAAAATACTCGAGAACAAAAGTGCGGAGCACTCAACGACGATTTTGAAAAAGCCTTTCTCAAAACAGCACTATTTTTGCATATTTCCCCCAGAAATATGGGCTCTAATTAGTCAACAACTGACTCCAGAAGACGGCTTTAGTCTGCTGAAAGCATGTGGGAGATTGAATACTTCTCTTAGGTCTGATATTGTTCTAGAAAGATGGGTCAACGATCGGCTTTTTGAATGGGGCCTTCCAAAAGGATCACTTCATGAACACTTCCTTCACCATATGCAAAAAGAAGCCAAAGCAAGATCAGAAATACAAGAAATCCTAGACGGTATCATTGATTTGCCCAAAATGCACCACACCGACCCCACAATAAAGAGAATCAAGTCTGTTTTTGGACAGCGCGACTTGTATATTTCTCTAGTTCACAGAATGACAACGGAGTTCGAGCACACAAACTATCAAAGGTGGTACCTCTGTTATAGCCTACAAGAAGCTCTCAACTTTTCATGGGCTTTGGACAACATATTCGAGGCCACAAAAGGCTCATCAATGCCCAAAAATGGCGAGGACTTTTTCTTGGGCTTCGAGGTACTGCATCCGGATTTTTATGAAGGATTCCAGAAGAGATCTGAAATTGCCAACAAGGTCATCTCAATGTATCTGAAAAAGCCAGCGGAGAACGTCGAGCAGAGTATTGTGCAGTTGGGCAAGTTGTTGAGATCCCAACTCCAACAAGGGGATGCTGACGGATACTCTGTTCTGAGTTGTTATAGAGGTTTGAACAAGTGTTCCCCCTTTATGTTGGCAACCATGACAACAAGTCTTTGCAAACGCATTGGCTTGCCGACTGAGCAAGATGGGGATTTCATTCTTGTGTTGAACGAAACGGGAAAGGAGTACATTGGTAAAGTCTTGTTCACTGAGAAAAATATCGAAGCAGATCGAACCTCTTGGAAAGATCATAAGTTTCAAGTGACTGCATTTTACAAGAATCTGATCCTCACATCCCGCCTTCCATATCAATTTTGTGCTAGCTCGGACCACAAAATCCTTGGTGACTACTTGAGCATGGTACGCTCAACAAACCCTGACCCCTCACCATCTTATAACACATACACAGGTTATACTTTCTCTAAACCTGCTCAAAACACAGATATTACTTTGTTTGCTGACCAAACAGATTTCTTCCTCATTGCTCTTCTGTGCCTGAAGTCAGCAAACAGTACAACTACAAGGTGGTCAAGCATAGCTGATAGCAAAATCAAAAACGGGTATCTTACTTTTTTCAGAAACCCTCGATTCATCAAGAGTGAATAATGTATGTTCACTTGAACATAGATGCATCATTTCCCGAAACAGGCATCACATTAATCGAGCGCGATAATTGGTGTAGAGTTTAGGATACTCACGTTTCTTTCTTGTGTTACTACAGTTTTCAAGAAGGCAGGTATATACAAGACTTCAAGACTGTCTGTTGAAATATGACTAGCAGTCTGACATCTGATCAAACAGTATCAGCTGACCGGGGTCACGATGATTCCTTGGTCTCCAAATGCTCGTGGTTTGCTGACGCGGCCGGTTGGCGCCAACTCGTCGACTGGACGGACGGAGAGCGATGCCACGATCCGTGCTCTCGGACTTTCCACATTAACCGATGCTGATAAGACCATTATTGGACGTGTGCAAGAGCTGGCTGAAAAGCGGGGGGGTTTCAATGGCTACGGTTGCATCGTCATGGGTGTTGGCAAAGGGTCACTCGCCAATTGTTGGTTTCAGCAAGCCAGAACGTGTCGACGACGCATTGGCAGCACTAAAATTGCAATTGTCTAAGGAGGAGTTGCAGTATTCAGAAGAGCCATATGTCGCGAAGTAAGTGGTTTTCTATGTTTTATTTTTTTTTTTTGTTTTTTTTTTTTTTTTCAAACTACAAAATAAACTGCTTTTTCTTAACTTCCCTCGGTAGAGATGGTTGATGTATTGGACGAAGAAGGAGAGTATCTGTTTGTGGACGGTTTCATTGTCTACTATGGAAAGGTACTACACCCAAAGTATCATCGCTTGATTGGCGTGGACATAGACGAGGATACATACTCGCTTTATGCGGATCAGTTAGAGGATTGGGAAAAGTATGAGAGACGCGTATATGTGCTTGACGAGCAGCGTCCGATCTTTGAACATGTTGATTTGAAGGTGACGAAGTTGAAGCCGAGTAGAGAGCTTGTGGAAGGGTTTTCTCTAGACAACTCAGCAACGCTAAAAACGGGTACGCGCCTTTGTAGAAAGGCACACTGGCTAGACGGTGAGGGAGAGTACCGCTATGTTGATGGCTTCGTGATCCACAAAGGGAGGGTATTGAGTCGCAATCATTTGAGAGTTCGCCAACTTGCCGGTGGGCTCAAATTGGAGGAAAATACGTTTATTGAGGGAGATCGCGAAATTTTCAAATATGTCAAAATTCTTCCGATGGGCAAGTATGAAGGGTTTTTGGTGTACGACGACGCAGGCCAATCTGAACCTGTTTGTAGGTTGCGGATGCTCGATGATGAGGAGGTGGTGAACGGGGAGTTCACGGTAAAACAGCTGAAGTTAGACGGATCCACTGAAAACAAGTGTCGGTTTCTTTTGGAAACAGCAAACAGATCAACCAAGGGAGACTTGGATGAACTGGTTGCAAGAATAGAGAGATATGGAGTTCTTGAAATGTATCAGCGGATACTGAGGGAGGCAAGAAATTGGAAGGCCATGCTGCCGATCGCAAAGGGCTGTCGTGATGGAGTAGATGTGGTGAAGTACTACAGAGAGGGCATTATCGAAGAGAAGTCGTATCCGAAGATGACCAAAATGGAGGCGATTCGATACCACAATCTTGGGGAAGAGGCAGTAGACACATGCAAGCGACTTTTGGATGTGAGAGGTTGGGTGATACCTTTGGCAGTGCATTGCATGTGGTACAACGAGGCGTTCATGGATTGGCTGGGTCATCGCGTGCCTTTGCTAACGACGCGACGAACGTGGATCTACTTTTTGAACCAGCGACTGACCAATGGAGAGCGGGCTCTCTATATGGCTTTGGGGGGATACACCAAGTGGATGAAAGAGCGGGCAAAGAGAGCCCAGAATAACTAAAACAGTTGTTTTCTTTGCAGTGTCTTTTAATATAATGTATAGGGGACTCCTTTTCAAGGGTGCTGACGTCTTAGAATGGGGATATATTGATGGGGCAGTAACCTTTGCCAAGTTACAGCCCGTGTAGCGTAATGGTTAACGCGTTTGACTTCTAATCAAAAGATTCTGGGTTCGACTCCCAGCATGGGTGATTTCTTTTTTTTTTGCCAAGCTCAGAAAGAGCTTGGCTGTGTAGAAGTGTATGAGGACGAATTGGAAGGAAGAGAGTTGCAAGCTTATCATGTGTGATAGGCAGACGAGATCATGTGGAAAACAACATTCAGGGAATGATAGAATATGTTATTTTTGTCAAACAAAACATGTTTTATCGGCCCCCAAATCGATGCAAATGAAATAGCTCCGTCGAACGGTCGATGTTGCAATGGTCATTTGACCCGAGCTGCGTGCACTTGCTTAGGCTGATGTGATACACCTTCAAAATGAATGTGGGAGAACAAAGCGCTAGACTTTGGCTTGTTATCTCGGTCCACCCGTTTACTTGCTGTTCAGAGAGAAGCTTAATCGTTGCGGCACAATGAGTGATTGAAATTTGTCAAAGCAATACTAAGCCAGTACCAGGAGAAACCTGAGAGGCGTCTTTCTCTGATCACCCATGGCTAAGTGAGCAACTGGCGGCTTTGGGTGTGGTCCCATCGCTTGAGCCGAAGAGTCGATTTCTCCAAGAAGCGGTTCATGAGCACCACAAAATAATGGGCTGCCACATTCACTTAGGTGGTTTCAACACAGTCAAAAGACTATCAGTGACTATAGCTATCTCATTGCTACTGGGCCGCTACTTAACTACGCAATTGCACCGTATCATTGTCCATCTTATCGACAAATTTCACTCTTGTAACAAATTAAAATTAACACATAACTTAACACATTAAAATTTGGGGAAAACTAATTAGTCACACTGAACTACAAGCTCCCATCCCACTGCAAAATACCAGATCAAGCTCCAATATGCACGGACTTATCAGGGTCAAAGAATGCGTATCGTTCGCAAATTAGTACGTGTGTTCAAATATGGAGAATCAAAATATATTTCATGCTGCTGGAGGAAAACAGAATATGTTTTTCTGTAAAACAGAACTTTTTTTTTTCTGGGCCAACCGAATTGCCACGTCCAAGGCCAGGTGCCCAAAACGGAGGTCTTGAGCTTTAACAACCAAGATTTTAATGATCCTGGCTCTGATAAGCATCTTTAGAAAAAAAAAATAGTTTGATTTAAAAAAACCTTTCTCAAATACCTTTCTCATTTGATGCTTGCAATGCAAATGATATCCTGCTTTCCCGACACTGGCCACTGGTGGGTGAACCTTGAAGTTTGGAAACATAAATGTTGACTCACGCAAACACCTAGAAAGCTGTGAGGTTTCGCGTTCCGCATGCCTTCGTGCATCTTCATTGGTTCATCCAATCGTTTTTGCTCTAAGGCAATTGGTTGCACAGGCATTGCTTTTTTGATAGCCATTGCTAAGACTTCCTGTCCCTGTCATAAACCGGGAGACTCTGTTAAATGGGCCTTCTCATCAAAATTGAAGTTGGTTTTGTCCTCGGTGATGCTGTTGACAGAATGAGCATAATGACGAGCACTTTGGTGAACGTG